>ML777224.1:635109-649025 GCA_009831015.1 Picea engelmannii | reverse complement strand
AGAGAAGTTTTAGACTTAGGACTTAGATTCTGAACTGGGCAACACTTGGTTAGGGAAGTTGTTTAAGGATTTCTTAAGGTGTTAAAAGTCTTAGGGCCATCTAGGTTTGTTCCTTCATCAACATCAATGTGACGTGCCCTTCAAGACGCACCACGTGCTCCAAGGGTGCCACTCGCCTCGGTTGTTTATTTTGCGCGACGTGCCCTTGAAGATGCACCCCGTGCTCCAAGGGTGCCACTCGCTAACTTGTGTTTCTTTCACGCGACGTGCCCTTCAGGATGCACCACATGCTCCAAGGGTGCCACTTGCTAACTTGTGTTTCTTTCACGCGACGTGCCCTTCAGGATGCACCACGTGCTCCAAGGGTGCCACTCGCCAACTTGACTGATTGGTAGACATCTATAACCCCTGGAGTCAACACTCCACCAGGTGAACTTGTGGGAGACTAAGGGCTCTAAGGAATAAGGCCCCCGCCTTATTGCGTGCCCCTTAGAATCATCGTGAGCGACTGTTGCAGTCTACCCTCATGGAATCGTGGATCCTCTCGAACTAGGTAATCATTAACCTACAGTTCCAGCCACGAAAGGAGTGCTAGTAGGTTGTGGCAGGGTTGTTGTCCACACCTCTCCCTCAACCTCTTTGGAAATCATGTGTGACCCCTTTACTCCATATGTGAGTCTAGTCGGCAAGCTATCGTCAGCCTGCATCATCAAAAATCGTGTCAGAACATGTCCACATCATATCATCAAATCAATGAAATATCATAGTAAATAAATCAACCCAAATAGCACACTCCCTGACTCAATCCGGATTCCAAGGGGTTCCCTCGATGCCTCTGCATCCTCAAGGTCCAAAACCCTGCACACTCAATAAAACTGAGTCAATAGCACTTGTAAGTCAAAGCGGTAAAAAATCATGTCATCTATCATAACGCATCATAATCAAGGACAAGAGTTTCAATATCAAAATAGTCCAGATCACTTGCAAGCAAGTGTCCTCAAAGAATAAGTTTTCTCAGTGTGCCAGAGCGAGATGTTACATACACCCCCTCTTGGTCTAAACTTCGTCCCGAAGTTTCATAGTATAGATGCCGAAATAAATGTATCACAGTATCATAAGTCTATCTATCAAACAAAAATGGAAACTGTTGGCACACATCATATGCGTCCTCCCAAGTCGTCGAGTGCGGACTATAACTGTCCCACTGGACCTTGACCTGATCTACCATTCGACGTCGTAACTGTCGAACGCGATGATCTAAGATGCGGACCGGCTCAGTCGTGAGCGCTCCCTAGTCCGATACCTACAAGGAACTCACGTCAATCACATGTGTAGGATCACTAATATAGTGTCCCAAAACGGATACATGAAATACATCGTGAATACGCCTAAAAGAATCAGGCAAGGCTAGTCGATAGGCCACGGGCCCCTTTCTCTCCACAATATCGAAAGGTCCCATGAACCTAGGAGATATTTTGGCTCCCTTTCCAAACTTGATTGAACTCTTATGCGGTTTAACCCGCAAGAAGACTCGATCGCCGACCTCATAACTACGGTCGACTCGGTGCACATCGGCATAACTCTTCCGTTGATCCTGCGCTTCTTTAATCCTTTTTCTTATCGTTTGCATTTGTTCTTCCATTTCTTGGATCGCTTCTGGTCCCACCAGGACCCTATCCTCAAGTCGATCCCAACTCAAAGGCGTCCGACACGGTTACCCGTAAAGAAACTCAAAAGGCGCCATCTTAATGGTGCTCTGGTAAATGTTGTTGTAAGCGAACTCTACTAGGGGCAAGAATTCCTCCCAACGCTTTTGTTGGTCCATCACGTACATGCGCAACATGTCTTCCAAGGTTTGGTTCGTTCGTTATGTCTGTCCGTCAGTCTCTGGGTGATACAAAGTACTAAAGTTAAGTTGGGTTCCCAAGGCCTCTTGGAAACTCGTCCAAAATCGTCTAGTAAACATCGATCCTCGATCGGATATAATCCTCTTAGGCACGCCATGCAGCCTCACAATCTAACTGATGAAAACTCTAGCTATGTCAGGTGCCTGATACGTCGTACGCACAGGAATAAAGTGAGCACTCTTCATCAGAGTGTCTACTACTACAAAAATCGAGTCGTGTCTCCTTGCCGTCAGTGGCAATCCAACAATAAAATCCATTGAAATAACTTCCCATTTTGATTCCGGAATGGCATGTGGTTGAAGTAATCCTCCCAGGTGTCTATGTTCATCCTTTACCTGTTGACACTCTAGACATCTAGCCACAAAGTTGACTATGTCGGCCTTCATTCCCTTCCAGAAGAATAAGGGTTTAAGGTCTGCCCTCATCTTCGTGACTCCTGGGTGAGCCATGTAAACTGCTCTATGAGCCTCACTCAGGATCAACATCCTCAACTCGTCGTTTGGCGGTACGTAAATCCGACTTCTAAACCTCAATAACCCATCGCTATCAAAAGAAAATCCCTCATATCGTGGTACCATCATTGTGTTTTGTCCAATAAAGCCCTCGACTTCTTTGTACCATTCATCGACACGCTGTAAAGTGAGAATTTTCTCATGTAAGTTAGTCTGAAGAGGCAACACCGAAAAGATGCATGGCCTCTGACTCAAAGCATCTGCCACTCGGTTCACCGTTCCCTTTATGTAAGTAATCTCAAAGTCGTACTCGCTAAGCAATTCCGACCAACGTTGTTGTCGCGCGTTCAGGTCGCTTTGTGTAAAAATGTGTTGTAGTCCACAATGATCAGTCTTTAATTCAAATTTTCGGCCAACAAGGTAGTGTCTCCAAAACCTTCAAGGCATGAACGATGGCTAATAACTCCAAATAGTGTGTCGCGTAGTTCTCTTCATGCCTTCTTAGTTTCTTTGAAATGTAAGCAATCACTCGTCTGTCCTGCATCAAGATTCCATCTAAACCTTCCTTGGAAGCGTCAGTGCATACCAAGAAGTCTACATCCATGTCAGGGACCTTTAGTATCGACGTTGTTGTCAACAACTCTTTAAGCCTCTGAAATGATTTCGCGCATTTCTCGGTCCAAACAAACTTCTTGTTTTTCTTCTGCAATTCCGTGATCGGATTTGCTATCTTCGAAAATCCCTCGACAAACCGTCAAAAGTATCCCGCTAAACCCATAAAACTACACACTTCTGTGACATTCGTCGGTGTAGGCCATTCCATAATATCCTCAACCTTGGTCGAATCCACGGCGATGCCTTCGCCGGAAATGACATGCCCTAAGTAGTGAATCTTTGATTGATAAAAAGAGCATTTGGACAGTTTCCCATACAGTTTGTGCTCTCGCAGACACTGTAGTACCAAGTGCAAGTGCTCGTCATGCTCCTCTGTCGTACGAGAGTAAATCAAAATGTCGTCAATGAATACTTGGATGAACTTGTCCAAGTATTCGCGGAACACCACATTCATAAAACTCATAAATACCCCTGGGGCATTTGTCAGTCCAAACAGTAAAACAGTGAACTCGTAATGTCCAAATCTCGTCTTAAAGGCGGTCTTAGGGACGTCATCCTCCTTGATCCGCAACTAGTGATACCCTGATCGCAAATCGATCTTGGAGAACACCGTTGCACCCTTCATTTGATCGAACAGATCATCAATTCTTGGTAAGGGATATTGATTCTTCATCGTAGCCTTGTTCAGTTGACAGTAGTCAATGCAATGCCTCCACGATCCATCCTTCTTCTGAATGAAAATAATAGGTGCACCCCATGGTGACACGCTAGGACGTATCAGTCCCAGGTCCAGCAACTCCTTTAGTTGCATTTTCAACTCTTGCAACTCCGGGGTCGACATATGATATGGAGTTCTTGCTATCGGTTCGGTCCCCGGTTTCAGGTCTATGGTAAACTCCAATTCCCTTTCCGGCGGCATCCCAGGTAACTCCTCTGGAAATACGTCCGCAAACTCCTTCACCACCGGAAGGTGTTCTAGACCTTCCGCTACTCCCTTTTCATTTAGCGTAAGGATCGCATAAATCTTGCACCCCTTGCGCATACTCTTCCGTAACTGTAAGGAAGAAATGAACCTCAGGGAAACTCCCTGGTTCCATCCTACAATCACATGTCTCTGTCCCTCATCATCGATCAAGCTCAACCATTTTGTCTTACAGTTGAGTATTGCCTCATGCGATTCCATCCAATCCATACCAATCATGACGTCATAAGATCCTAAGATCGTGACATACAAGTTGACCCTCGTGACAAACTCTCCCAGGTTAAGGGCACAGCCCTTAACTTTTCCTCCAACCTTTTGTTTGGCTCCCAAAGCCATCTCTACAAAGCTAAACTCATCCTGTTCGAATGCCTTTACCTTAGACCTTTTTAGCGCTGCACCAGAAATGAAACTCTCAGTAGCACTTGGGTCTATCAAAACACTAAGGGTCTGGTCAGCGACAGTACATGTCGTCTCAAGCACAGTCGACTGGTGCTTTGCTTGGCGGTTATTCACCGCTGCATGAATCCGATGGGCCTTGCCCATATCTCCCACTGTCGTGGGTCTGGCTGATCTGGATGCTCTGGTCCTCTCCACAGGACAGTCGCGTTGGTAGTGTGGCTCCCCACACGTCCAACACCCCTTCTTTGGCCCAGTAGTCCTGGTACCCGAAGTAGAATCTGACGGCCCACCGGCCTGAAAACCTGGTCTGTTCTGTTGAACAGGCCTAAACTGTTGCTGCTGTGGGCGATGCTGCTGCAAGCGTTGTGGTCCCCGATAAGGTGTCCGCTGCTGAGGTGGCAGTCGTCGAGGTGTAGTGAAAGTGGATCCCCTCTGGAAGCCACGATATCCCGGCGTATGTCTCGTTGGTGTCTGGTGCTGCAGCGTTCCAGAGGAACCCTGCCCTGCTGGTCTCGCTGGAGTCCTGGTCTGACCCCCACTGATAAGCTCCTCCTCTGCTATGAGGGCCTTATGGACGGCGTCGTGCAAGGTTTGAGTCATCAAGATCCTAACCTTTGCACGTAGGTTGTCGTTAAGGACAAACACGAACTTGTTGACCTTGAGCTTCTCAGTGTTAAGGTGCGGACCATACCGGAGCAGCTCCATAAAACGTGCCTCGTACTCGGGCACCGTACGACCTCCCTGTCATAATGCATTAAACTCATTGAGCTAACGCTCAATGAATTCCTCTGAAATATACCTCTCTTAGAACCATTCTTCAAACAGTTCCCACGACACGTCTTCAACAGCCATGTTCAGCTGCGGTAGGAGCGTCTTCCACCATAGAAGAGTGCTCCCCTTCAGTTGAAAGACCGCCATGCAGACCTTCATGTTGGAGGTATAATCATGAAGTGGGAAGCACATCGCCATGTTCTCCAACCATGCCTCTGCGACTGCGTCGTCTGGGGCACCAAAGAACTTGGGAAATTTGACCTTCTCAAATTCTCAGTGAATGCTACCTGTAACGGCCGATGCATGCGGCGGAACCTCAACAGGTGTCAGCGCCCTGGCCTCGTCTCTATCCAATCGGCTGATCAATTCCTCAGACATGCGCTGAAAAGACCTCATCATCCTGACCACATCTCCAACTTCTATCTGCTCCTGTCCGAGAACCTGCTCACCCCCCTAGGGGTTAGACCCCTCAGGCATGGATGTTACTAGAGGCGTCACGCCTCCTCCCCTAGCACCCCGTCATCTTCCTCCGCGGCGTTCCCTAACCATGATTACCTGCACGCACACAATCAACTCGATCAACAATAGTATAATCAAATCAAACCATGTCACGAAAGTCGTAGCGAACCCCAAGTCACGGGTCGAACCCGCTCTGATACCATATCTAACGAACCTCCCATTCGTCACGACAACTAACTCTGATAACAGGTGCAAAATATTTTTTTTTTTTTTTTGTTTAAGGTGTGTGCGCGCGTGTACAAGGGAAGCAACCACATTCGACTCTAAGCCGCCACCCAACGACTAACAAGACGCAACCACGATGAACACAACAAGATGACATAAGCGCACAACAAGTAACTGCAAGCATTAAACGACCATCAATCGACCATAAAAAGACTGACCTCCCATCCATCCTACCCTGCAATGGTTAGGACCTCCAAGACACATACGCAATGCTCAAGCCCAGGTTCCCATCGATTTTAACCATTTAAGGTCTCAGGGCTGGTGACTATTCTGAGGAACATGGAGGTGTCTACATCCCACCCGAAACAAGAAGACCAAGCAACGAAATTATTACAACCAAGCCAATCAATAATGAAACGAGCAACCTCGTATTCTACGGAAGGTGCAAGACAAAAGGACTCAGACATTGACCAAATAATAAGACAAGGCATTGACTATGAATCCACTGTGACTGAAAACAGACCAAATACTCCATCTAAATTTCATAAATCGACGAGTACCTTAACCATAAGGTAATCCAATTAATCTCAAGTCTCCATTATTAAGTCATCATTTTATAGTATTTGGTTCAAGGACATTTCAATGGTATATTATTATTAACATTGAGGATGATAGTAGCATCACCGGGAAGGAATAATCCTAGTTCCCTTTATATCACAAGGACTTGCAATAATAACAAACACCTTGCAAGTTAGGTGTTAACCAAAATAACTAACTGCGTTATCATTACCATAAGTGATGACCACATTCATATTCACTCTAACATGAAAAATAGCATTAACCTAAAACATCACACTATACTCCCTTATCATTACATGACATTACGTATGTGTCATCATATTACATTCATGTTAAAATAAATTTGCAACACAATATCTCCATCATAATAACCCATCATTTATATTGCAATAACAAGGCAGCAAGTAACCATAACATTACATGGATATTTCATCAACATTAACTTTTACATTATTATTTTGTAACACAAAAATTCCCATCTACAATTTACACTAACAATATATCTCATTGTAACCTTACATATACATGTTGCACATATGGTATTTTGTTATCAATATCAATCAATTTGATCGCAAACATAAAATTTGACATGAACCTTAACTCGAGAATTGAATTATAATTCTAGGCAGTAATTAATTAGTGCACGGCCCAACGATGATAATTCCATAAAAGAAGCAAAATTCTGAAATCCTTTTTAGCAAGTATTAAAAGTTACATTAAATTTCACCATGAATGGAGCAAGCCTGAAAATCTTAAAGGCAACGAATAAAATAAAGGAACAACGCAAAAGTAGGAACCTGTCCTGACTTCAAGAAATTGATAGGATGGTTAGTAATAAAAACAGATATCAATGCTAAGTATTTAAGGACAAGGTTCATGCATTTACAAGACAAGGGTAAGCATTGAGACGAGTTGGCTCATAGATCAACTCAGGTTGGCCAACCACAATCATAGGCTAATCTTGACCGAAAACAGCCGTCATTGGGATCTGACAAATGGAAGAAATTAGCAACTCCCTTAAATTTAGAAAACCAACTACCTGAAAAACATTTAAGGATAAAATCCGTCTACCATAAGGAAACTCATAAATTCCATTTACCCTAAGGAAACTCGTAAATTCTTAATAGCAGCAATATTTTAAAAAAAAACGGAAGGTGATTTATTCAGCTTAGAGCACTCGGGTAAAACTTAAGGCGGGAAGGAGCAACCAAATGGATCTCCATCGTGGCAGGGCAGGAAGGAAATTTTAGGTTATCCTTTTACACAGTGGAAGCGATTGTAACACAGAGAATTCCTCATGCGGATATGCAGAGAAATTGCAACCCCAACATAGAGAACGGTGTTGATTCGCTGGGGGGGTATCAGACAGCGATTTTGCCGAAGGGGAAAATGGTATAGGCATTGTCATCTCAGTGATAACTGCCAGACCAGTATCCCAACGTATCAGTCAATAAAAACGCCAATGACTGAGGGAGTAGGGTGAGAGCTAAGGGTACCGGTATTCGCCTAACAACTCCTTCCAAAGAACACAACACAACACGTCAACACTAAAAAAAAATTCGGACAGCACAGTTTCTAAAGAAAAGAAATGTACAGTGGAAAAAGAGTTACGGATTGTTCCCTCACTCATAACAGACTCAAAAATTTTCTTTTTTGTCACTAATAAATACAGAAGGATGGAAGCTAGCAGAAGTCCTCGGCAGTCTCCATATTAACCTCTTTGGAGACTAGATTTTTTTTTTTAAAAAGGTTTGTAAACCCTTGACAGGAATGAGGTTGTAACCTACAGTTCATGGTGAATCCAAACTAAGGTTGTGACTGTTGCATTTAACGTTCACAACCAGGTTATTACAGATGCCACTTTCCACCGATGTTTCGATAACCATGTAGACCCTCCCCTTCGTTCAACCGAGGGAGACTCTTGAGAAAAAAAAGTAATTAATGTCAACTCCAAAGGAAAAATTCTAGAACAGGGNTGACATAATTTTTGTTTTTATCTACAAGTATAAGACAAGCACCATTATAAATTTCGACAGGTAAATTCCATTCAATCCAGGCTTGTAAATTCTGGGCAGGAACATGTTACAGTCAAATTAAAATAAAATTTAACTTGCATAAATTACATTACGTAAATCCTAGCTTAAGGATTACTTTACATAAATTTCGGTACGCAAATTCTAAACCCAACGCTTTTTGTACAAGCAACTCCCGTCGAACTTCAGACATACTTCTTCAAAATAGGTTCGGACATATAAATTTTAATCCAAAATCTAGCAGGTTAAAGGGACGGGATTCCTCGCACAATGAGACCATTACAACCACTAACAACACACCTACAGATTCAATCATACATCCTACTCAGTCTATCATTCAACCGAGTAAGAAAAACATACCTTAGCCTGTTCTCCTGCTCCGGTGTCGTCTGCGCGCTCCTTGTCGCTCCGTGTCGCTCCCGCTTGCCGACCGTCGATACCTCACCGGTACCTCCCAGCCAATCGCTAGGGGTACTCTGCTTCCCCCTTAGCCCTCCGAGACGCAAAGGGGCCTCACACTATCCAGATGGTATATCTAGCTTCCCAGCTCGCCTCGCAAGGCCGAGCTACCACTCCTATCCGAGCTGGAAAATCCCAACTCTCCACAAGTAATCAGTCAAGTCACAAATCCGGTAGTGTAACGTTATGCTAACAACCGATCCCTTTCTTCATCATCTTCCCTTTCTTTTATAGATTGTTTAGAACCTCCTCTTTCCCTAAATCACATTTAAATTAAGTTTTAATAAAAATATTCAAAATATTCTCCTTCGCACAAGTGTCATCCATCCCCCTCTTTTCTCCATTGATTATTTTCTTTAAATTTATTAATTGTCTCATTTCCCTCACCCACCTAGATTTGCTCCTAAATTTACTCCTAGGTGTTTCTAGATCCCCTTACATGTTTTAAATACTTTCCCTAAAAATGAAGTTGTTAATTTAGTTCAAATTAGAAGGTTCTTTATTGCCGATTCCTTACTATGTTGACCTTGCTTTTTACCATAAGTTCCCTTCTTTCCTTTATTATGTTTCCTCCATTCCTAAGTTTCTTAATTTTTACTATCCCCTTATTTCCCCTTTTTATTAGAGCCAAATTGGCAGTTGCGCTATTTACTCCTTCCTTTTATTATAAATTTAAAAATCTTTTTATACATCCACAAGTTAAATATTTTATTTCTTCTTTACAATTTAAAACCACGGATTAATTAAATTATTACTCTCTTCATTTTACCCCAAAAATTGTGAAGACTAAAACTATTACTTAAGTGGGTTTTTGTTTAAATTTTTATTTTTATTCTTAGGGTCTTTTTCTTAAGGTTAGACTAAATTTTTACCTTAGAGAAGTTTTAGACTTAGGACTTAGATTCTTAACTGGGCGACACTTGGTTAGGGAAGTTGTTTAAGGATTTCTTAAGGTGTTAAAATTCTTAGGGCCATCTAGGTTTGTTCCTTCATCAACATCAATGCGACGTGCCCTTCAGGACACACCACGTGCTCCAAGGGTGCCACTCGCCTCGGTTGCTTCTTTTGCGCGACGTGCCCTTGAGGATGCACCCCGTGCTCCAAGGGTGCCACTCACTAACTTGTGTTTCTTTCGCATGACGTGCCCTTCATGATGCACCATGTGCTCCAAGGGTGCCACTCGCTAACTTGTGTTTCTTTCATGCGACGTGCCCTTTAGGATGCACCACGTGCTCCAAGGGTGCCACTCGCCAACTTGACTGATTGGTAGACATCTATAACCCCTGGAGTCAACACGCCGCCAATTGAACTTGTGAGAGACTAAGGGCTCTAAGGAATAATGCCCCTGCCTTATTGCGCGCCCCTTAGAATCATCGTGAGCGACTGTCGCAGTCTTCCCTCACAGCATCGTGGATCCTCTCGAACTAGGTAATTGTTAACCTATAGTTCAAGCCACGGCGGGAGTGCTAGTAGGCTGTGGCAGGGCTGTTGTCCACACCTCTCCCTCAACCTCTCTGGAAATCATGTGTGACCACTTTACTCCATATGTGAGTCTGGTCGGAAAGCTATCGTCATCCTGCATCATCAACAATCGTGTCCGAACATGTCCACATCATATCATCAAATCAATGAAATATTACAGTAAATAAATCAACCCAAATAGCACACTCCCTAACTCAATCCGGAGTCCAAGGGGTTCCCTCGATGCCTCTGCATCCTCAAGGTCCAAAACCCTACACACTCAATAAAACTGAGTCAATAGCACCTGTAAGTCAAAGCAGTAAAACATCATGTCATCTATCATAATGCATCATAATCAAGGACAAGAGTTTCAATATCAAAATAGTCCAGATCACTTGCGAGCAAGTGTCCTCAAAGAATAAGTTTTCTCAGTGCGCTAGAGCGGGATGTTACAAATGACCATTACAGATTACCTAAAACGGAATCAATCTATGAATAGGTTGATTCATTATAAAAATTCCAACCTTAACAAAGTAATATAGATTTTCTATTCATGGAAAATATCTTGAATCTTAGTGTTGATTCTTAGTATAAATGTTTGATATCAAACACTTTGAACCTAATCAATCTATGAATAGGTTGACTCATTATAGAAATACCAACATTAACAGAGTAATATAGATTTTCTATTCATGGAAAATATCTTGAATCTTAGTGTTGATTCTTAGTGTAAATGTTTGCTAGCAAACACTTTGAACCTAGTTTTATTTGATCAATTCATTCTTAAGGATTTTGTCACTTGTGATTACATTGAACCTAGTTTTATTTGATCAATTCATTCTTAAGGATTTGGTCACTTGTGATTACTTATTTTTAATAATATTTTTTTAAGACTCTTGTACACTATGAAATTGTGTTAAAAAATACGATGCACTCAAGAAATAATTGTTCGATATAGATTCTTGTTCTTGAACTATAATCATATAATATGACACTAGATTATTCTTTGTAAATACAATGCCATGATAGTTAAAACTGAATTCATGATGATCGTTGAAGGCTCATATAACATATGCACTGCATATGTCATATAACATATGCACTGCATATGTTATCACGGGTAGTTT
Organism: Picea engelmannii; assembly: GCA_009831015.1. Lineage (NCBI taxonomy): Eukaryota > Viridiplantae > Streptophyta > Pinopsida > Pinales > Pinaceae > Picea > Picea engelmannii. Next base: position 637,556 of record ML777224.1, on the reverse strand, counting down.
ATTGAAATATTGAATCTAGAAATTGTGGTCACTGTAATATGTAAATGTAATTATGGAAATTGATTCACTTAATTATGTAAATGTAATTAATGTAATATGTAATTCTGTAAATATAATTAATGTAATATGTAAATGTAATTAATGTACTTAATGTAATATGTAATTCGTAGGGACTGGTAAGGAATTTATAAATCTTTTGAATCACGATCAAATGGCACCTTCCGATTTAGAAATCGTTTGTAGCTACAATCGGTTAGCGAATTTTCTGGAAAATTTGTGCATAGAATTTGCATTTTTTAATTTGAATGGTAGCATCACCGCCTTAAAACAATTAAAAACCTAGACCTCGGAATTTAATTGGTTGATATCAGTTTTAAAGTTGAATTTGTAAATCGTTGTAGATCCTATTGGTGCCCACAACTTGGCCACAGGGTTGGGCCCCCCGCGGCCAGGTCACAGTCCAGTGGACTGTGACTTAGCCGCGGGGGTCCAGCCTTGTGGCCAAGCCGTTGGTGTGCCCACGGCTTGGCCACAGGGGAAGCCACATTAACAAAATTTTTATTTAAAAATAAAAATTAAATTACATTTTACAAATTAAAAATTAAAATTAAAATTAAAAACTAAGAGTTAGACATAAATACCTGAAGCTCGGCCCGCCAACACAATAGCCTGACCACTCACAGGAACACCCACCAAACCTACGTATGTGCCATCCAACACAACAACTCGACCTCTGCGCTCTCAAACACTCTCAAACACCTGCCAACGCTCTCAAACTACGTCCACGCCAACACTCACAAAGGCAAAGAGCTTGGAAAAACGTTTCCAGATTGATGTGTGGTTGATTTATAAACAATCTTTTGGTCGAAATAATGTTTCGGCCGGAATATCTTTCGGCCAAAAACATATTGTCGGATGGAAAAAATCCGTCCAACTAAATGTTTACACGCAAATCGAGGGTGTCGTCAGTGCACCGTTCGATTTGACATTTCAATTTTCGGCCGAAAAAAGTATCTTTCGGCCGAAATATAATATTAGTTCGGCCGAAAAAACATTTTTTGGAATTTTGGAGATCATATTGTCACTAAAGTATTACCCAGCTCTGTGATTTCACCTTGCAGGTAGTTTGGTTTTTTTTTGTTTGGAGATGATTGAAGGTTCGTTTTGTTGATGCACAGCTGCAATTTACCATATGACTTTTGGTCTGTACTGTATATTCCCCTGTGGGAGGTGGAGATGATCAAATATATCTCTTTGAAATAAGGTTCTCGATTGTAAACTTTATATATTAATATAAGTATAATTTTTTTGTGGAAAAAAAAAGTAATTTGGTGGTGTGTGCAACGTTAGAATGGGATTGTGATGTATTTATTTGTCTTTATCAGGAATTAATATTCATTATTTGGGTATGTAAATGTGTAAGTTGAATATTCAATTTAATGTAATTCAACATCATACGTTGATACATTGATGATTATATATAAATAGGAATATGATAATTATTAAACACATAAATTATTTTTAAGTTATAATAATGATCAAGGTATAGTTACACATAAACTAAATTTAAGGTATTTATTAAATTGATCAATATACAACTAACAAAAAAGTAAAAAGGTGAATTAGAAGGGATCTCACTCAAATGGATATGAAACTAACATAATGCTCTATGATAATTATTAATACACATAAAATATTTTTAAGTTATAATAATGATGGGAGAGAGCGGACATTCTGGGAGCGGCGATTTTAGGGTTTGAGAGTCGTTTTTTGGTTTTCGAAAATGGGGGCTCTGCGGCTAGGTCTTGCTAGTCGCATCCCTGGTTCTTCTTCGTGGTGAAGCACAGGTGCGGGCTTCCCTATACAGAGCGGACGGGAGGACCAGAGCGGACATGTGGGAGGTGGCCTGCGGTGTTCTTCGGTCGGCGTCGGTGGTGAAGCTGGGTGGCGGCGCTGCGGGTTGCCGGGTGGTGGACGCGCGGACCGGTCTGCGGTTTGCGGCCGGGTCCTTTGTTGTGCTTTCGCGTGGAGGCCAACAGGGTTTGTCTTCCACGGTTTGGCTGTGGCTTCCGGGGGTTTTTGCTCGCTGGGATGTTGGACGGTGGCGGGGAGGATCGGTTGGCTGCAGTAGGGGCACCCGCGTGGAGCGCCATTGAGGGCGTATGGGGCCATCTGCTGCCGCCGAGTCATTTTTCCTTCTGCTGCTATCTTATCCCTGTTGGGGTTGTTCTGCCTTGTATTTTGTTCACTGTTTTTACAGCCTGCGTGTTGTGCTAGGTTGTTTTGTTTAGTTTTTCTTTCGAGCAAGGGTGTTGGAGTAATACTGTGATGAACACAGCTTGTTGCTGGATTTGTAAACGAATTTATACTCTATATAAATTTGAGATAATTTTTTTTGGAAAAAAAAGTTATAATAATGATTAAATTATACTTACATAGATATTTAT
>ML777224.1:617054-635005 GCA_009831015.1 Picea engelmannii | reverse complement strand
AAAAAAAAACAAATAAAAAGGTGAAAAGGAAAATAAAAAGGTGAATTAGAAGGAGGGATCTGACTCAAATGGATATAAAACTAACAAATAAAAAGGTGAATGAGAAGGAGGGATCTGACTCAAATGGATATAAAACTAACATAGATGCTATAACATATTGATTGATTTAATCATGTCCACCTACTGTTAACAATTAAACAATGTATAGAAAGTATAAAAAAAATGGATATGAAACTATTGATTGATTTAATCATGTCCACCTACTATTAACAATTAAATAATGTATAGAAAGTACCTCAAAGTATGTATAAGTATGTATAGTGTATAGTCCACACACAAAGCTTATTAAAATGTTAAGTAGATTCTATAATTAAAAATTTTGGACTAATTGAGATCTCAATGAAATATAAAAGTAATTTTGGTATTAGTGGTTATATTTGTTTTTTCAAATTACAATAAACATGAAAATATAATATTGCAAAGTCTATATACTATTTATTAAGTCACTATAAATGGTTGTTACCTCTAAGGCATGATGTTATATCACAACTGAGGGTAGTATGTAGTTTCATGTATGGGATTAATGATTGATACTATTAGATAGAACATGACTGAATTGGATGTAAAACCAACGATGACCACAACAGATATTGGCTTCCTTGTAGATATTTTCTTGGACAAAAGTCTTTCTTTTAGTCCTAAAGTAAGACCAAAAACTACTTTTGATTGGTTGAGAGCTTGTTTTACTCAGATGTAAGGAAATAGGTTAACGGTCCAAGACCTAGAGACATATGGTAGGAGTGAATGTATGCCCCCTTACAAACCATCATTGATTCATCTCAAGTGGCATGGTTTTCCATGAACAATGGCGACAAATCAACTCACATTCATGGATGAAAGCTAGTGATAGATGTGTATAATACTAGTTAACATTGATTTATGAGAGTTTTGTGACCTTTGAAGATATAAAAGAAGGAAGAAGAAAACGTTTTTTGTAATTTATATTTAAGTAATTAAATATTACACCATAACACTCTTTGTAGAAGGAAACCCATCTTTGTTAGGACAATATCTTAAGAATCATTTCTATCAAATTCAAACTATATCCATTTCTTTTTGTCACTCATTTGGACAGCTAAATGGATGTATTCATCATACTCCAAAGCAATCACCCATTTGTCAATACCATAAAATATCATGTTGGTTTCTTGTTGATGTTTTTAAATATCAATAGTTATTTGAGTTGTTATTTCTCCATAATTTGTATTTGGCATACCATATATAGAAATTAGCAAGTTGTCTTCAACTTTATTTTCCATGGTGTATCATTTTTTATATAACCTATGAAGCCAATCTAACATCTCCAAAGAAAAATCAATGATGTCAATACATAAACTCTTTTTCTTAAAAATATACATAGAAAATTTGTCTTTCACTTTCTAAATTTTTTTAATAACTATCTATGGACACTAAGTTTGATAGAAGATCATATAAAGAAAAAAGGAAAACAAGAGTATTTTCCCATATATTATCTAACCAAGATATCAAAAAATATTTACAAATACTAAATATTTTTTTATCAATTTAACTTTATTATAATCAATTTTAGAACAAGACATTTAAAACAATGATTTTTAACAAGAACATATTGAGTTGTAACTTGTTTATTATGAAATTTGAGTAGTGCATTTAATTTACTACATTGTGGAGAGGAGATTACAAATAACGTGGGTGATGTTTACTTCAACTTTTAAAAGCTTAAGTAGCACTCTCAATTCTCTTTTACTTTTACAGTATACTTAAGTAATAGATTATTACAAGTTTTAAGTGCTCCATAATCACTTTATCATTTTTATTTGGATTACATTTTTTTATAAGGTTTTGTGTTCATATATTAACAATATATACATAGTTGATATACTCCGGGTTCTAAAATATATTTAGGATAAGAAGCAAAACTAGAAGAACCATGAATTGTATGCCCGGCCATAAAGAGAAACTCGCCAAAATTTAAAGTTAAACTTATCATTTAAAATATCCTAGAATAAATTAAAAACTAAAAATTCACATACTAAGCACACTAGTTAAACATAGAAAAAAAATCTAATAGTTTGAACTAGAAAAGACTCAAACATAACCTTATTATAAAATTATTATAAAAAGGATATCAAATCAACCATCAAAATGAATCACTTAAGGAGCCACTAAGACAAAACTAGTCATAGGTCCATAGTAGAAAAAGACCCAATATGAAGACGATCACCCAAAGAAAGTGGGAAAGAGTGGCTAAAGAAATACATATAAGTTTTTATATTTTTTTATTATTTGTTATGATTTATTATTTTTTTAAATTTTAATGACTTGATAGTTTATACATTTTAAAAGTGGCTAAATAAATAAATATATATAAATTTTATTTTTTATTTTTATTTATTATTATTTATTTATAAGTTTTATTTTTTATTTTTATTTATTATTATTTATTTATTATATTTTAATGATTTGAATAATTTTTTAATACACTAAAATTCTTAAGAACAAAGTTTTAGAGACAAAGTTTTTATCGTTTTATGAAATTGTAATTTATGACAAATTTATTTTTTTTAAATAACATAAATCACATAATCAAACAAAGTTCAATTTATGAAATGTAGTTTTGGTTTTTTAAACTAATCTTTAATGTACTCTTATAATCAATACTCAATCTTTTTACTAAGATTCAATATAATTTTAGATAATCTTTATCTTACACTTTATCAAATTCTCACAAGAAAACAATTAACCACTTAATGTATTATAATTTTCATTATAACTTTAAAGTATAATTAAATGTAAACAAAAATTAATAAAATAAAGTTAGATGTTTAGTATTTACATTGTCATTTTAGTATAGAGTATAATTGTTAATTAATTCTAGCCTAAGTGGTTGTGAAATGAAGTTTGTCTTTTACTTTTACTTCCAAGTTCTATTTCAGTAAATGATATTCTGAGCTCATAATTAATATACTGTTGTTACTTTGGTTTTGAAGAAATCTCTCCATAATGTTTTACTAAGATTTAATGATACAAAGAAAATTAGCTTGAGTTTTCTAACCTTTACTTAAACATTTATTTATATTTATATAAAAAAAGAATACAACATCTATAACATAGTATTTTTCATTAATAATTTATTTATATTTATATAAAAAAAGAATACAACATCTATAACATAGTATTTTTCATTAATAATATATTATAGTTAACATTTATTCTTATCTTAAAACAATTTATAACAACTATAACATAATATCTAAAAATTATAATAGTTATAACATATTATTTTTCATTAAGATTTTTCATTAAAAATATGATATAACTTAAATTAGAAGACATAAGAATTGATTTGTGAATTTATTTTTTCTTAAATTGCTACAAGACGATATATAATATTTCTTTGAACATACTATAGGTTATTTTTCATTAAAAATATGATATAACGTAAATTAGAAGACATAAGAATTGATCTGTGAATTTGTTTTTCTTAAATTGCTACAAGAAGATATATAATATTTCTTTGAACATGTTATAGGTTTTTAGAACAAGACATTTAAAACAATTTTTTTAACAAGAAGATATTGAGTTGTAAGTTGTTTACTATGAAATTTAAGTAGTGCATTTAATTTACCATATTGTGGAGAGGAGATTCCAAATAACTTGGGTGATGTCTACTTCAACTTTTAAAATCTTAAGTGACACTCTCAATTCTCTTTTTCTTTTACAATATACTTAAGTAATAGATTACTACAAGTTTTAAGTGCTCCATAATCACTTTACCACTTTGCTTTGGATTACATTTTTTTGTAAGGTTTTGTGTTCATATATTAACAATATATACATAGTTCCTATACTCCAAGTTCTAGGAAATATTTAGGATAACAATCAAAACTAAAAGGAACCATCACTATATGCCCACCCATAGAGGGAAACTCACCAAAATTTAAAGTTAAACTTATCATCTAAAATATCCTAGAATAGATTAAAAACTAAAAGTTTACATACTGAGCACACTAGTTAAACATAGAAGATAAATATAATAGTTTGAACTAGATAAGACTCAAACATAGCTTTACTATAAAAACTAGATATCAAATCAACCATCAGAATGGAGCACCTAAAGATCCAGTAAGACAGAACTAGTCATAAGTCCCATAGTATAAGAAGACCCAATATGCAAACGATCACCCAAAGGAAGTGGGAAAGATGCCCCATGGAGTTTGACCAACCAAGAAACCATTATCACATGAACAAGTTGTTCTTCTCCTTGAGTGACTCCATCCTCTTCTTAAGCTTCCTAAAATATCGGTCCCTTCAAAGAATACCCAATGCAACCAAGGTCTCGGTGTGCCAATAGAGTTCCTAGGTTTTGTAGAATTTACAATTCCTAGTTCTAGTGCATCCTAGGTCAAAATGCATCCCAGGTCAAGAATGATGCCACCCACATGTTCCTCCACTTCTTCATCTTCCTTATAATCCTGGAACATACCGACCTCTTCCTCAAGAGTGTACAATGTGGATTTATCATTTGACGAGACAAATTGATAATAAAAATCCACAATCTCAATAACAACCTTAGTCACACACATTTGATAGGTAGGAAAATTCTTGGAGAAACCTTCTCGAGGAGCCATGGGAACATGACGAAAGTGAAGAGAGGAAAGAAAAAAAAAATCAGAGTTCTTATCTGTAATAATCACACACTAGAAATCAAACATACATCATAAATTGGGGACATTGAAGGTCAAATACCCCCCATTTTCCAGACTTAACCTTCCACGAGCCGTCATGCTAACGAGAATCAAGAGTACAGAAGCTTTGAAGCCTTGTGTTGTCATGAAAACCACCTTAGTTCTGCATCATGCGAAGAACATACTGCTCATACACTCCAATTCCTTCTCATCTGACAGACCCATCCACTCCATATGAGTGTTATTAGAACTGAAAACAGGACCGGACTGGTTGACCCAAACAATTTGAAACTAGAATGGACAAGAAAAAAACCAAACAAAAAAAAGGGACAGCCAAAAACTACATAAAATATTCAAAATTATATATATATATATATATATATATATATATATATATATATATATATATATATATATATATATATATATATATATATGCATGTGCATCAATACCAATCCAAACCATGTATACACAAATATGCAAAGAGTCTCATTTATATAGAAGTAAGAGTGGTCATGCCACAAACAAATAGATATCATACACCAATTTGTTATCTAACTTGACAGTGACCTTAAATTAAATTATTATTATTATTATTTATTATTAAATAAATTTTATATTTATAAATAACATAAAAACAAAAGAATACTAGTGTAATATTCCAGATATAAAATAGCATGCAGAACATAAATATTTAGCTAGAAATGGTAGAGAAACATTGATATAACCAGAACAATACAAGAACAATACCAAAACAATACCAGAATAATACCATAATAACACTAGAAAGAGAACTTTCATTATTGATAGCAATGTTCACTTGTCTCTTTGAGGGGGAAACCTCCAGTAGAGCAGAGCTCTATTACAATAATATCCAAGACAAGATTTCTAATACCCTCTACTTCTATTTATACTAATCTACCTATCCAAAAGAACAATCTAGAGGAAGATCCTTTGAGAAGTGAAAACTTCTATTAGGTCTTCTTACATTTGACTTATTCTTCCTTATTGTTAGGCCTTATTAATATTGGCCTTTATTACATAGAATTATATTATTCTACCTAGGTGAGGGGTCAGGGAGGCTAGGTCCCTAACATGCCCTCCCCCTTGAAGAAAAACCTTGTCCTGAAGGCTTCATATGAGGGAATTGTTGTAGAATGGTGTTTGACTCCCATGTGGCATCTTCTGTAGGGGTATCTTTCATTTGGACTAACACTTCCTAGATGGTGTGATGATGGAGATGACACTCTCTCTAGGCCAATATTGTTTGTGGTTGCAACCATATGGAACCTTCTTCATCCAACTCAGGGAGACTAGTTTGAGTTTGGCACTTAGTTCCAATCACCTTCTTTAAGCAGGAAACATGAAAAACAAGATGGAGCTTCAACTGACTGGGTAGAGATAACTGATATCCCACCGATCCCACATGCTTGAGCACTGTATAAGGAACATAAAATTTGGTCACAAGTTTCTGTTAGTGTTGATATTTGAGTGAAGTCTTCTTATAAGGTTGTAGTTGAAGAAATACCTGGTCCCCTTCAACAAAATGGCGTTCAAAATGACCTTGATCTGCTTGTTGCTTCATGTGATTATGAGCCATGTCCAAATTGGCTTTGAGGGCACGAAGAATAGCCTCGCAAATTGTAAGATTTGTGTCAACCCCCTAATCCTTCGAGACCCCTGGCATATAGGAGATAAATGATCAATCCTTTTGGACATAGACTACTTCAAAAGGGGTCATGTGAGTATCTATATGGTAAGAGGTGTTGTACCACCATTCAAATAGGGGTAACAATTGAGCCCACCTATTTTGTCGCTCATATGCAAAACAACTCAAATATGTTTCCAAACACTTGTTGACAACTTTAGTATGGCCATCCGTCTGGGGGTGATAGGCAGTACTGAGATGCAATTGGGTGTCATGTATCTTGAACAATTCTTTCCAAAAATTGCTGGTGAAAGTGGGGTCTTCTTCAAAGACAATAGAATTAGGCATGCCATGAATCTTAAAGATAATATCCATGAATATTTGAGCCACTGTGGAAGTTTTGAATGGGTGTTGAAGAGCACAAAAATGAGCATATTTTGAGAGACGATTGACAACCACCATGATGACTAACTTATTTCCCAATTTAGGTAAGCCTGCAATGAAGTCCAAAGAAATATCTTGCCAAATAGCAGGGGGGGTCAGAAGCGATTGGAGTGTTCTTGGAGCTTTGATAGTTTCTCCCTTGTTGTGTTGATATACCTCACACTCAGCCACAAAGGTGCGGACGTCATGTTTCATACCCTCCCAGAAAAAAGAACGTTTGACCCGTTGATAGGTTTTGGTAAATCCTGAATTCCCGGTTGTGGGTCAAGAATGAAGTTCAAAAAGAACGATTTAAGTTGGGATTCCTTGCATAAATAAAAATGGCCTTTATAGCCAAGCTCTTCATTATGCCAAGAGTACCCTAGAGAGACTGAAGAATTGTGTTGCAATTAGTGGACTAGGTTAGAAATTTTGGGGTCTTGCAACCATTCTTGATGAACATCTTGGAGCCAATATGGTACAATGAAGGAGAGGGAGAAAAGGGACCCGTCTTCTTCATATTTCCGAGAAAGAGCATCTTCCACTACATTTTCCTTTCCCTTCTCATAAATGATCTCATAATCATATCCAAATAGCTTGGTCACCCATTTTTGTTGTGCTGGGATGAAATTCGTTGTTCCATGAAATACTTGAGACTTTAATGATCAGTTTTGATTTGGAATTGTTGACCCAATAAATAAGGACGCTAGATATCCACAGCATGCAGAATAGATAGAATTTCCTTTTCATGAATGAATTGGCCCAAATGTTGCTCTAAAAGTAGCTTGTGTCCAAGGGCCTGCCATCTTGCATGAGGACGACTCCAATTCCTTTCCCAGAAGCATCACATTCCAATACGAATGTCTTTATGAAGTTTGGGAATGCTAGGACAGGGGTCAAGCACATAACATATTTTAAGGCTTGGAAGGCATGATCCGCAGGTGAAGTCAAAGTGAAAGCATTATTTTTAAGGAGGGAAGTGAGAAGAGATGCAATGTTTCCATAATTCCGAACAAACTTCCTATAATAGCTCGTTAAAACTAGAAAACCACGCAAGATCATAAGATTTTTAGGGTGAGGCCAATCTTTCATAGATTCAAGTTGCTTAGGATCCACTCGGACACCATCCTTGCCGAAAATATGACCCAGGTATTCCACTTCTGAGGCACCAAAGGCACATTTATATTGTTTGAGGAAAAGTTGGTTCTTATAGAGTAGATGCAGAAATGGATTCACATGGGAGAGATGGGATGACCAAGTTTTACTATAGATGAGAATATCATCAAACAAAACTAAGACAAAATGATGGATAAAAGGACAGAAGACATGATTCATAATACTTTGGAAAGTGGAAGGAGAATTACATAATCCAAAGGGCATTACCAAGAATTCATAATGACCCTCATGAGTGTGAAATGAAGTCTTGGGGATGTCTTCTTCTTTTATATGGATCTTGTGGTAGCTAGAATGCAGATGAAATTTGGTGAAGTACTGAGCACCACTCAATTCATCCAAGAGGTCATCAATGACAGGAATGAGGAATTTGTCTTTCATTGTGAGTTTGTTGAGAGCACGGAAATCAGGACACATGTGCCAAGTACCTTCTTTCTTGAGTACCATGACCACAGGGGAAGAATAGGGTCTAGTTCTGAGACGAATAACACCGACTTCTAGTAATTCATGAACAAGTTTATCAATTTCATTCTTCTAGGCAAAGGGATGATGATAAGGCCAAACATTGGGGGGGAGATTGCCTAGGATGAGAGAGATGGAATGATCATGGATGTTACAGGAAGGGGGAAGTTCTTTGGGGGTGGTAAAATCAACTTGGTGGTAGGAGAGGATAAATTTGAGGTCGGGATGCACAGAAGGTGCCTCAATAGAATGAATGGAGTGGATTTGGGATATAATTCCCGAATGACCTTTGTTGAGGATCATTTCCATGTGATGGGAATTGATGATCTCAAGGGAGCCTACGGTGATGCCTTGGAACTTATACTATTGTCCCTCCTGTTGAAATTGCATGGTTAATTCCTTAAATTCCATGAGAATGGGGCCTAGAGTGCATAACCATTCGACACCAAGAACAATGTCACAACCACCCATGTCTATAGAAAACATATGGGATTTCAGGTGATACTGGTCAATTTGGAGGCACACATTTTCACATCGTCCACCACATTTCATGGAACCACCATTGGCAATCATGATTTGAAAATTATTGAGGGCACGGATGTAACAATTGACTTATTTGGAAATGCAATGATGAATAAAGTTATGGGTGCTAACACTGTCCAAAAGGATGATGACTTTCCTATTTTTTATGTAACCAGTTAATTTGATAGTCTGGGGAGAAGAAAAGCCAGTGAGGGCATTAAATGAAATCAATGGGTTAAATTTAGGCGGTTCATAGGGTGGGGTGAGGTCATATGGTGGGGGTAGTTCCTCCACCGGAGGAACAACTACATATTCTTTAGAAATGTCCTCAGTCACAACCATAAAAAACTTTTTTTCCTTACACTTGTTCCCGAGAAAATAATTGTCGTCACAATTATAACAAAGACCCTTGAGTTGAAATTCAACAATTTCATCCTTGGTTAATTTTTGGATCTTGAGGGGAGTTGCAGGAGGAGAAAAATTGGTGGGTTTAGGGCGAGGAGGAAAGGAGGGTTTGGGGGTCTGGGAGGAGACAATCTATTGGGCTTCCTTGGCTCGTTGAGTAGCTTCCAACCAATTCTTGTGGCATGCCATGAGAACATGGGCACAAATTTCATATTTGAGGCCACTAATAAAGCATTCCCTCAAGAAATCATCTCACGTGCCCTTCGTTCTGAAAGCCAAGTGCTCAAATGCAGAAATAAAGTCTTTCATTGTCCCAGACTACTTTAACTTGGTCAATCGGCCTATATGGTGGGTGTTAGATTCAAAGTGGTCATAAAGTTCAGCCACAAAATGTGTCCAAGTAAGATACCCTTGGCGTGCCTTTTTTCTCCATTACCACCATTTCCATCGTTCCAGATCCAGATATAGGACACCATAATTAATCTTGGATAAATCATCAGTAATGCCATTAAAAGAGAAATAATGTTCCATTTAGGTGACTTGTCCTGTAGGATCTGAGCCATCGAATTTGCTCACTTCGATTCTAGGAGGGCGGAGGTCTCGGGAAAAGTGGGTAGTATGAGGGCCTTGGTAATGGGAAGATTCATGGTCATCCTGATAAGATGGTTGTTTAGAAGAGGAAGGGTTCGGGGAACGACCCAAGAAGTGTTATTTGAGGTCCTTGATGTAGGAACCTTGTTCCTGGAGGTATTTGATGTGGGAACATTGGTCCTTGAGGATCTCAATAGTTGAATTGATGGAACTAATGTTGGCAGTGAGATGCTTGATGTCATCCTTATACTGATGGTTGTCAACAGTTAGGGAATTGATTTCTTATGCCCGTGTAGTAGTCATTTGGACAAAGGAGCAAGCAAATGGTATAGTGGAAACAAAAGGGGTTTGAAGGGGTGGGTGGGACCATGGAGAAAAAAGGGTTTCAAATGATAGGTGAGAAAAAAGGGATCAACAGGGATACGAGCCAAATAAGGGTGTCATAGACAGGTCGGGTCCACAAAAATATTGTGTTAAAAATGAGAAGTGTCACTAGAATCGGGGCGAAGAGAGGAACCCAGTGGGATACGTCCCAAACAAGTGTGCTGACGGGACCACTATTCTCGTTTTTTTTAACTCCTCCTACGGAGTTATACTCCAGCCTGAATAATATTGTAGTGAGGAAATGCCCAAATGCTTAACAGGAAGAAATGTGTAGTAATTTCGCAACCAGAATGTAGAAGGAACAATTGCGCGATAATAGATCTTGTTTGTTCTATTTTTTGTTTCCATCCTCAAGGGTAGGATATTCAGGGATTCTACAGAAAATGGTTTTCCTTGTGCTATAGCTCTCTGATATACGTGCGGGGTGTAACAATAATACTCAACCCAATATCTCAGGGCACCAACTAAGGAGGCTAGACCATGCCCTTATCCATACTACCCAAATACCCAGGTACTAGAGAGTATATTTCTAAGTTCTTTTCTTGGTGGAACTAAAGCATTCAGTCGACCGATCATTTTATCTATAAAGGGATTCATGAAATCTAGGTCGATCCATATACATGTGATGTTTGATGCACTACCACTCAAAGGGGTACACGGGTGGCCAACAAATGTGCACTTGAGTACCACTTGTATTTAATATGTGAATGACTCCATGACCATGACTTTATATGTGTAACGACATATCTATGTAGCTTTAAGACGTCAAAATACGCCTCTAACTTCAAAAACTTTAACCCACAGTTTTCTGACGAGGAAGGTGCTTTGATACCACTTGTAATATTCTAGATATAAAATAGTATGAAAAACATAAATATTTACCTAGAAAATGGCAGAGAATCAATGATATAACTAGAATAATATCAGAATAACACTAGAAAGAGCACTTTGATTACACATAGAAATTTTCACTTGCCTCTTTGAGGGGGCAACCTCCAGCATATCTGATCTCTATTACAATAATATCGAAGATAATATTTCTCATACCCTCTACTTCTATTTATACTAAATCTATCTATCAAAAAGAAAAATCTAGAGGAAGATCCTTCTAGAAGCAGAAGCTTCTATTAGGTCTTCTTACATTTGACTTATTCTTCCTTATTGCTAGGTCTTATTAATATTGGCCTTTATTACATGGAATTATATTATTCTACCTACGTGAAGGGTTAGGGAGGTTAGGTCCCTAACAACTAGTTTCTCTTATGATCTCCATAAATAATACAATAAGGAAACTAGCTAAAGGTGACCCACCCTTCTTAGGATAGTTTCTTTTAACACATATTTCTGTCAAAATTCGTGCATATCTCTTTGTTATGGTTGCATACTCTAGTACCTACAGGCAGTTATTCATCATACTTCAATGTAGTTAACCATTTCTCAATACACTAAAATAATTTAGTGATATTTACGAATACATTATGTGATTCCTCCATAAATTGTATTTGATTAAGTAAATCTAGAAATTGGGGAAAGTTATCCTCACATTTACCTCTCACAATAGAACATATTCCAGATAACTTCTCAAATCAATATGTGATCTATAGACTAAACTTGGATATATTAATTTTTTTTTGGAAATATAACTACATAATTTATTTTTCACTCAATTCATTTATTTTAATGATTATTTATGCTACATTATTTGGAAAGAAGATACCAATAGAGAGAAGAAAATGAGAGTGTTTTCCCATATATTTGGAGTTTAATTCACTTCATTTCTTTTAATGATTATTTATGAAAAAATATCTGGAATAAAGATACCAATAAAGAAAAGAAAGTGAGAGTGTTTTCCCATATATTTGGAGTGTGAGCTTAAGATACTGAAGGAGAATCAATGCATAAATATTTGTTAATGAAGCTACAAATGACGAGAATACAAATTTTGGTGTCAAATATATCGATAAAGAGGACATATACAATACATTTATCCCATGTGTGGGCTCATACACCAAGGAAAAAAGGGTCTAAACCAAAAACAAAATCTCAACAATCCATTGAGCGTCCAATTTCAATTGATGAAGGTGATTGGGATGAAGAAAATAAACTATCAATAAGTTAAGAGACTATCTATTTACAAGTGTAAATTGAGGAAACAATCCTTTCCTCATAAATTAAAGAGGAATACCATAATTAGTATAGGTTTTCTTCCTCAAAGATGGATTTGTTAAGGATGTGCCTTTAGGAGGATTGAAGGGACTTCATGAATCTTGTCATTTTGATTCCAATAAGGATTCAATACCTTCTATAAAGTGTGGGAAGCCAACTTCTACATTAAGAATCACCCTTTTAGAACCTTTGTCATATAAGTGGATTGACGTCAAGAAGAAGAAAAGGAAAAAAGACATCTATCAAGGAATTCTTTCATCCTCGGTACTCAACATGTTTATTTTTTTCTCATGTTTAGTCTCATAATCAATTCATTCTTTCATGCCTATTTCTATGATAAATCATTAAGAGTATAGAGGATCCTTTTCATTATTTTTATGTCATGGTCTCGTAACATCTATAGAGTTTAACCTCTTCTCCTTATTATGGATAAGAAGCTATGATTTTATTTTATTTTATTTTATTGGGTATAGGGTTTGTTAGCACTCTGTAAATTTCTTAGAGGTTGACAACAAAAGAAATCTACAAAAGGTAACTTTATCCAACCACTTTTGAAGCTGGGATCT
This sequence comes from Picea engelmannii, assembly GCA_009831015.1. Lineage (NCBI taxonomy): Eukaryota > Viridiplantae > Streptophyta > Pinopsida > Pinales > Pinaceae > Picea > Picea engelmannii. Next base: position 621,937 of record ML777224.1, on the reverse strand, counting down.
AGCCCTTCCAACTTCAGAGAGGGATCTCTCTATATGATTTAGCTATGTTTCCAATTTTAAATATTAGGCTAGGTAAAGAAATAGGTCGGTTTTGTTGTCAAAGTATTTTTCGAATTGGTTGAGACAGTCTACACATCCATTGGGCTATGGGGTCTGTGTTTTAATAAAATGTGAAATCTGAACCAGGAACGTAAAGGAAAACTTTCACAGGGCGAGATAATATAATCTATTGGATTCTTTAATAGCATAAATGATGAATAGCAGAAAAGATGAGAAAGATAATTTCAACAAAGAAGCAGTTAAGAATTTCTTTATTGAAAACACCAGAAGATAAAACACTAAAATCTTTCGAGTCAGAAACAGGGTATACGAGATAAATCCTGCAACGTTCGTTACTCTTAAATATTATATTTAGAAAACAGTATGATGACAAAGTGAGAATAACATTCAACTTAGAGAGAGAAACATCACCAGCGAATACACGCAAGAATCTTGTAAAAGTGTCTCCTTTTATTAATGGAAGATCTCTTCAAAAATATTACAGTCTGATAGCGTCAGGGTGTGAAGATCAACAACCCCCAATACTTCGAAAGATGAAGTATATATAACTCAAATTACAAACGATCCTGTCATTAATGATCAGGACGTGCTAAATCTATTTTTAGCCTAACTAACTTAACAAATTTCCTAAATCTAGGAACTGCTTGATGATGTGGTGTAACTGCATGTTGATTTCTGGGTGGGTTGTTGATGAAGCCTCTGCACGACCTCGTCTAACTGGACAAATGACTAGACTGGGACAACTCATCTGCTACTCGATCAGATCACAGAGTTCCTCCCATCGGAGATGACTGGGCACGTTGACTTTGAGTAGCCTTCGATACACTTCGTCCATTTCTGTGTACTTGGCAAAGGTAGGCTTGGTGAGGAAGATGTATCGAAACTCATGTTGGATACTGATGTCCCACTGAAGAGCATATAGAAACGCCTTGCCAGTGATGCTCCCTTGAATGCCTGCAAACTTTGAACTGTCCTTAGCCACCTCGGCCAATCTCCTCTTGTATTCTGGGAGTGTCATCAATTTATCATTGATTACCTTCATACCAGGGAGACCGTTATTCTGTAGAGCCTCAATCTTACTAAAGAATCGTTGTACCCCTAGGTCCATGGCCTGAACCTTTTCTTCCAGCTGAAGCATTAATCCTCTCTTGGTCAAAACTCTTTTGACCTCGAGGATGGTCTCTGTTCTATCTTCAATTTTCAGCTCTTCCAGTTCTTCCCTGGTCTTAGAATTGAGAAACTTGATGATCTCGTTCGCCTGTGTTGGCATATCTCTCAATTCTGATATGATCTTCTTAATGGCCTGCTTGCTTCTTTGCACCAATTCATTCTTCTCAAACATTATCTGTACCATGGGCCATATCTCATTCATGGACTTGGTGATGTATGTCCATACACTTTCTTTAACCTCGGCCAAAGTCTTTCCTGCCATTGTTTTCTTCTGGAGCTGTTGTAGCTCTGTTTGAGCTTCTCTGTCACCTGCTTTTCCTTGCAGAGACTGGTATGAAAGGAAGATTTGAGTTCCTGAAGGTTCTCAATCTCCTTTTTGAGCTTCCTGATCTCTGTTTCCTGCAGGTTCATCTTTTCCATAGACTTAGCTAGGTCATTTGTCTTCTCATGGGATGTCAATGGAGTCGCGGATGGGACTTCTGTCACTGATGCTATGCTCACTCCTGAAATTGGAATAGCACTCAATGGGATGACTTCCATTGGCTTCAGTTGCTCTTTCTCTTTTAATAGCTTCTCCATCTCATCTTCCATTTCTTTAAGTTGTGCATTCTGCTCCATGAGCAGCTTAAGCATTTCATCTTTCTCTCATTCTTTCTCTGCTATCTCCTCCGCCTGCGAATCCTCTGTGGGCTGGAGCTTCAGTTGTTTCCTCAAAGATTCTCTGTCAGCATTCTTCTTCTTTATCATTTCCTCAGCTTCTTTCACGTTTGAAGGATCGTAACCGATCTTGAGAACCAGCTCCTCCAAAGTCTTGATCTTATTGTCCTTGGCAAAGGACGATATCTTCTCCAACTTGAGTTGTGTTTGAACATTGTTCAGGGACACTTGCAGTTTGGATGCAGAAGTGGAAGCATGCGCTAGCGTGTAGAAGACCATTTCCCCGGTCTGCTTGTGCAGATCCATCTGATCGGCCGGATTCACGTCCTTCGTCTGGAATTCGAAGGTGGACCTCTTGTAGTCAGTGATCACCTTTGGATCTGGTACCTGTGCCTGGAGGAATTCCATATGAATTCTCCCTTCTCGGTGTCGAATGTCGATAGTAGCCTATGTTGCGCAGTTGACATTTGCTTCCAGAACTGGGCACAAGTGCTGTTGGTCGGGGTCTGGTTCCTTTTCTTGATCAGCTCGTACTTTTTGAAGATACTCAGCTTCAGTCCCACCTTGCCTGGCTGGGTGGTAAACGGAGAATCTGTAGATTTCTTTGACACTACTGAGGTTATGACCTTATGGAGGCTCAAACCAAAGGGTGGCCTATCAACCTTGGTCACTGTTGTAGACGGGGCTTCTTTTTCATCGGTTGGGCCAGGAACTGGCATAGTCTTAGGCCTCTTAGTATGCAGCTGGAATTCTTCGGACGATACCTCCGTGACAGGCAAAGATAAATCTTGCCGAGGCCTTTTCTCTTTTGGGACCTATGGCATGGTTGTTTAAGTTACAATGCCCGAGGGATCCTGCTGTTCTACTTCGATCAATGTGTTAGGCGCCCAGGCTGTCTGATTTGCGAACTTCTCAACTTCAGGCTTGGACTCATGAACATATGGGATGTTTTTCTTCTTCACCCTCATCTCTGAGATGATCCCACATTGATCATAATGCCATGGGAAACTCATGGAGAACTTCATTTCTCTCAGCATCATGTCTACTTCTTCCCCAACTCCACGATTGTTGCAGATCAAGGAGCCAATCTACCCCTTGATTCTAAGTTGCTGCTTTTTCTTTAGTGACACAAAGTGGATATCAACTGAATTTGTTATATGCCTTATATATTCCAAAGCAAAAATCCTGACAGGCATATACTTGGGCAGCTTATACGGTGCCAACTCACACCCGTATACTCTGATCTCGGTGTAATCCTGGTACAAATACCAATCACCTGTCTTTGTTTGGTCTGAGAGGTGCAAGATCCTCTGAACTTCATCGTTTATCCGAGGCTCGGGCCTGCTGCTTAGCATACTTACCACAGCGTGGTAGAATTGATCAATGAACTCCTTGAAACTGAAATCAGTGGAGTTGTGCTTGACCAAGGAGGTCCATGCTGTCATTGCCTGAGGTCTACCATGTCTATCCATCTTCTACATGGAAAAGCCAAATTTGTCCGCCTGGAAGAAGACGAACAAGTATGCCAATATGGACGAGTATCTGAACATGCCTTCCGTGGAGAAATTCACGAACTGTTCGTGAATATTGTCCACCAGAAAAGTGTTGAAATCAAACTGGGTGGTGGGATTTTCGTCGGTAGAGAAGATGGATAGAAAGCCCATAATAGGTTCATCTACCCACTGATCAGAATAGTATCCTAACAAAGCACAAAGGGATGAGATGATATGGTTTCATTTAGTCAAGAACATGGAGGAAGGGTAAGGAGGATTTGTGGAAGGGAATTGAGCGGATGGGGGAAAGAAAACCTCGAATATTTGAGCTCTTTGGGGGAAGGTCATTTTCTAGTATAATTCTGTAAGACTTTTCAGGTTGAAGGGTGACGCGGAGTCGGCTCGAGGGATTTGCATCATCTGGTCTATGGATTCGGGCGTGATGAGGAAAAGAATCTCTCCGGACGAGGAGACGATGCTTCTTTGCTCGGGAATGTAGTGGGCTTGGCACTTGAGTGCAAACTCCGGAAAATGGTGAATTTGAGGAAAGAGGTAACGGGGTAAATTGGACTCCCAGAGTTCGATTTCATCGCTCTGGTCCAGGAAGACCTCCTTGAGCCACGACTGACGATCTGCAAAATCAAAATCGCACTTTGTATCTGCGATTAATCGGTCTTTGTCGACCAGTGGGATCCTGTCAAGGTCGACATGAGGCGGGAGAAATGGATTCTCCTCTACTTCTACTTGTTTGGACTTTAGCGCCATTTCTGCAATAGTACTTGCAAGACAGACAATGTTAGTGGGGGCGACTGACTGTGGATGAGGGAAACTGACTGTAACGGAGGAGTAAACGGTGTAAAAACTCTCTGGTGCGATGAGCGGTAAATGGTGAGAAAAGGGAGAATGAGGGGTAGTTTTGAGTAAATGGGTGTCTGTTGGGTGTGGGAGACAGGTCAGCTGGATAACGGATAGGTTATCCAGTAATAAATGGCCAACGGATCATTTGGGATGTGAGATGGCAGGTGACGGTGACTGAGGGAATACGGACAGGTGACGTGGCGACTATCGATTGGAGGTAAAGGTCATAGTGATGGGGCTTGCCACGAACGAATGGGGGGAAAGAACTGACAGCAGTTATGGGATGTGACTATTTCGGGAAAGGTGGATGGTGACGTCCAGAGATGACGATGGTAGGTCAGATAGCAGGAGATGATGGGACTCGGGGCCATTAGATCGTTGCCACGTATAAAGAGGGCCCGCCAGAGGAAAAATACTATTCTGGACCCCCCCCTCAGTTAAAAGAAGATTAGTCGGGGGGGTCCGAAAAAAAATTTGAGCCATTGATTTGAGTGCTTGTTTCCTGGCCGCAGATCTTTGCACGCCTTTTATCACACATTTCGGACCCCCCCCTCAGTTAAAGGCGGAACGGACGAGGGGGTCCAGAATCCAATGTTGACCGTAGATCTGTGCGCTCGATCCTGGGTCGTCCAGATGCGCGCGAGT
>ML777224.1:585726-604181 GCA_009831015.1 Picea engelmannii | reverse complement strand
AAGATTAAACTGTTTAGCCAAACTCTTTCACTACCCTATCAACATCAATTTAAAAAGAACTTGGCCATGCTTGAAAGGTATGGACCAAGTCACTATTATTGCATGGGGCTTTCATTGAAATTCTTTTATGCCCTCTTTTTTTTTCTTTCTTTTCTTTTTCTTTTCTTTTCTTTCTTTTCTTTTTCTTTTCTTTTCTTTCTCTTTTTCTTTTTCTTTTCAAATTATTTGCAGGATGAAAAATCATTTGTCAACAAAAAACACTAGAGACAGGTAATATCCCAGTCACCAGTTGATCCTATAACTTATAGGGTGATAACGGGGTTTATGTCAATCGATATTCCCATTAAATGATATATTGTTCCACCTCTAAGCTCATTTGTATTGCAATCCTTGGCAAGTTATATTTTATTATCATGGCATTCTTCACAACATTGTTCAATGAGTGGCTCTGAGCCACACATCAAGCTATCCCCAGTGGAGGAGGTCACCGGTTCGAACCTCTTGTTTCCCCTTGGGGTTAGGCCTACCACGGACGTTAGGGACGACGATTTACCACATTTACCATCGATGAAGTGGGGAAGTAATCGAGGCTTTCTGTGCGATATTATCTTGGAAAAAAAACATTGTTCAATGGCGTGAATAAAATGGACAATGCATGGATTGACATCATATCAAAGAAAGGGGTAACATATATTAAATAATATGGTTTTAGTGATGATGGAATATTGATTGATATTGTTCCAATGCCAACTACCAATCAATATTGACGGTATGCAATTCACATTTCTTTGGTTCAACGTTAATTGTTATCCATTTTATGTGTTTTGAGTGAGAAACGGCATTTACATTTTTGAAAAAGAATTCTAAATTAGTTTACACACACTTAAATGTCATAAAACAGAAATTAGCACTAGAAAATAAGATTTGATGTTGGTTTTTGAATGCATAAAGGTTTGATATTTTGTAAGTTCTTAGGTCATCCCTTATGTAATTTATCAAATGATTGAACTTTATATTACTATAAGATTAATTGCATTGAAAGGTACATTGTACATCACTTTCTTCAATTTAATATGGGAGAGATGTGTAATGTAAGATAAAGTATATCTTGCATAAGTAAGACAAATATATATCAAATAAGTTATTATTACAAATATTAAAAATGTGTATTGCTATAAATATTTTTTTATAACATTCAACATTTTATTTCTATGAATCAAAGTTAAATTTCTAAATTTAATATTTAGCTTTTCAACATTTTAATAAATTTGAATTTACTTTCATCTTAAAAGTTAATTTAAAGTGAGACTCTCTATATTTAAAAAAATTAATACAGATATATATTACTTTACCTATTAGACATTAACATTTTATTTTTATGAATCAAAATTAGATTTTTAAATTTAATATTTAGCTTTTAAATATTTTAATAAATTTGAATGTTACTTCCATCTTAAAAGTTAAACAAATAAAAAAATTAATACAGATATGTATTACTTTACCTATTAAGTTTTAAGAATGATTGTAAAAAGTTTCTCATTTAACAAAAATTACATTTTCAACATTTTATTTTTATCAATCAAAATTAAATTTTTAAATTTAATATTTAGCTTTTAAACATTTTAATAAATTTGAATGTTACTTCCATCTTAAAAGTTAATCGAATAAAAAAATGGATACAAATATATATTACTTTACCTATCAAGTTTTAAGAATTGCTATAAAAAGTTTCTCATTTAACAAAAATTACATTTTTACACCTATCAAATAAATTAGAACATTTTTAAAGATATTATATTAAAGTACTTAAATTATATATATATATATATATATATATATATAAGTAAATGGTATTTCTTTGATATGTAACGTGTATATGAAAAGATTGACCGAGTAGGTGCATGTAGCCATCCGAGACAATTAGGAGGAGGTTGGAGGAAGTCCTCATGTCATGATAAAACGGATGATGTCCTTGGGCACGGAAGGAGTACAACGCGTAGGCAGGAGAATATGCCCATGTCGTGACAAAGAATATTACGTGAAGTCTTGGGTACCAAATCAAGTAATTCAGAGGTACTGTACTTGAACTAAATTTGCGAGTTATTTTTGTTAATTGCTACGGACCGTGTATAGATCGCGTATCGCTGGACATTAAAAACTTAGTTGTTGCAGGTGACCTAAATTTCACTGTATATGTTGGTGAACTAAAGAAATCTTTCAAGAAAAGGGGTTAGTGGATATAACCCTTACCGTGGGCCTACGGGGCCTAATCGAAAAAGTGGGACAGAGGAAATTACTAAATAATTGAACATGATTTACATGGCTCACGACTTGCTCAAGGTTGTTGGGAGGCATCGATCTAGGGTAGCCTCGCCCTTCATCTCGGACCATGGACCATGCTCTTCTACTACTTCAATTAGACAATTGGTAAAGAAGGGTTACTTATCCTTTCAAGTCCCTTGTTGGATGGGGAAGAAGGTTTTAGTGATTTAGTCTTAGAGGTTTGGAATTTGCCTGCATTTGTGGAAGAAACCTCAACACAAAAAAGACTCGTCTTGAAATTGAAAGTATTGAAAACTAGAGTGAAAGCTTGGGGAAATGAGCCGAATCATAAAAAACATTTGGAACTTGACTTGATAGAGGATAAGATAAGGAAGTCTTACCTTATGAAGGCTTTAAGGTTGGATTTAGGGGACTTCAATTTTCAAATCAAACTTCTTGAGCAAAAACAAAGTAAGATTCTCCTCACAGAGGAGGAATTGTGGAGACAAAGAAGTAGAGCAACTTGGCTATAGAAAGGTGACCAGAACACAAAACTTTTTCAATAGTATGCAAATCATAGGTGAAACCGTAAACCTATATGGGAAATCAAGGATGAAAACGACAACTATCACTCGGGACAGGAGGCATTCATAACCCAAGCGGTTAGACATATTAATTCGTCCTACTCGGACACAAGACATAACTCGATTCTGGAGCAGGTGAGCAAAGTTCAACTATTTCCATGTTTCATTGAGAAGATAGACTATTTATCCATTGAAGGGTCTTGCACAAAATAAGAAATCCAGGGAGGTCTTAAGGGTTTCTCCAAGGACAAAAGTCTTGGACCGGACGGGTGGACAGTGGAATTCTTCCTCCACTTCTTTGATCTGATAGGGAACAACCTACTTGAGGCTGTGGAGGAGTCAAGGAGGGAGGGCACTATGAAAAGATCCTTAAACTCTACTTTTTTAGCCCTCATTTCGAAGTTGAGCATGCCTTCTATCTTTGGGGACTTTAGACCTATTGCACTGTGAAACTTGGCCTATAAGATTATTGCAAAAGTCATAGAAAAGAGGCTTAAACCAATCCTCTCCGGGGCACTCTGTGGGGAGCAACTGGGTTTCCTAAAAGGTAGACATATACTGGATGTTGGAACAACACAGGTATGCCTCCATAGTAAAAAAGTGAAAAAGATGAAGGCTCATATTCTTAAACTTGACCTGAAGAAGGCTTATGATTGTGTTAACTGGGATTTTCTTAGACTGATCCTTCTCCATACTGGGTTTGGCTTTGTTCTTACAAACTAGATTATGTGTTGTGTTACTATTGCTGCTTACTCTGCATTGATCAATGGTGGTCCTACCCCTTTTCTCCATAGTGTGTGTGGCCTCAAGCAAGGGTGCCTTTTATCGCCACTTCTTTTTATTTTAGTAATGGAAGGCCTCTGTCTTCTACTTAAAAAGGATTAGACAAATGGGGACATTACATGTGTTAAGATTTTGTGCTCCCTGAAGATTCTCAATCTCTTCTTTGTGGTTGATGTTCTCATTATGACCAAAGATAGTTTAAGTGAATGGGAGGCCATAGATTCCTTACTGTCTACTTTTTGTCGAGCTTCTGGTCTCCTTATAAATCCTCTCAAGTCTACCTTCCACTTTTCAAGTTTCTCATAGGACGAGTTAACGTCGTTGAGTTCTCTATTTCCTTACAAGTTTTTGGATCTCTCGAAAGATTTCAGGTACCTGGGATTTTTTCTTAAACCTACAAATTATAGAGTTGAAGATTGGCGTTGGCTCAGCCACAAGTACAAGAAGTGGATAGGGCTCTAGTGACATTGTTGGCTCTCTTTGGGAGGAAGGTATATTTTGGTCAAGTCTGTGTTAGAAACTCTGCTAGTCTACTGGTTAATGGTAGCTATTATTCTGACCTCGGTGCTTACTAGGATCAAACAGTTGGTGTTCAACTTCTTTTGGTCAGGGAGTGGGGCAAAGGATCAAATCCATCTCTGTAACAGGGATTTTATTTCCAAAACAAAACAACAAGGTGGTTGGGGGATTAAGAATTTATCTTCGTTCAACAAAGCCTTAGCTATGAATACTTTGTGGTGTTGCTTGATAAAAGATGACCTCTGGAAGAGAGTGTTATTGGATAAGTATCTCCCTTCTATCTGTATTGTTGACTGGTTGAGATCCACTTTGAAGCAATCCCAGAATGTTTCGATCTTTTGGCATAGCCTCGTTAATTCCATGAAGGTAATTACCCAGTGGTTGGCTTGGAACCTTGGGTTGGGGAACTCAATTTGCATTGGTGAGGATATCATCCTAGGCCTTAATACTAGCTCCTAGTTATCTCCCTCTTTGATTACAGGACTAAAGAAGGAAGGTATACATTATTTATATTAGGCTAGAGGTATAGACAAGACATGGGTCGTTTTGGCTGAGTCAAAAACACTTGAAGTGTTGGGGTTCTTAGGCACAAAGGCTGCATAATGAGATCGTTACTGCAAAGATTTGATGGCTTCAGGCATCGAACTGACTGATAGACCAGATACACTTATTTGGACTGGGGGTAACCGATCAAGCTTCATATTTGCAAAAAATGCATATATGGCTTTAGCTAGTAAATACTTGTTATACATCAACAATTGGTGGCATTAAAGACTTTGGACGTGGGATCTTGGGACAAAGTTAAAAAAATTTACATGGCTCTTGATGGAAGATAGGATCCTAACCTGGGACAACCTAGAATAAAGGAGTTGGTCTAGGCCAAGCATTTGTGGCCTATGCTCACAAGAGGCAGAGTCATCATTACACATCATGAACCATTGTAGCTTCACTCAGCAGGCTTGGCTACAGGTGACTCATTCTCTTAATTTAAGCTTTAGATGGAAGGGAGCCACTCTACAGGCTTTGTTTCTAGATTGGTCAAATTCTTGTACATCCTTTGCTCTTTTAGCAACCATTTTCTACTAGAATATCTTGCTAGAGCGTAACAAGGTACTATTTGAGTCTGGTTGGCTCTCCTCAAATCTGTTTTTTCACAGGATTCTTGGAAGCATAGACTTTCCTCGGGAAATAAGCCATCTGACCTGATTATCTTTCCATCCTCTAGTTCTTGATGGGGGAACAACAACTGGGTGGTTTGATGGATTTCCTCGGGATCATGGGATGAAAAGTGGTGTTGGAGGTGTTATTAGGATTGATGAGCATACACAAAGAAGATGGACTCTAAACTATGGATTGGGTACAAACAATAGAGTCGATCTTTTGATAGTTTGGGCCATTCTTACTTTAGCAACTCGATTACATATTCATGATCTTCAAGTTTTCGGAGACTCAAGAATCCTCATCGACTCTACATATCCTCAATTTACATTATTGAAAAAAGAGGGTTATCAAAAAATATTAACAAATATATAAATATTTATTAATCAATCTAACTTTATTATAATAATTTTTAATTAACATTATGATATAATTAATTTATAAGTATTGTATGTTCAATAAAATTATGGTCTATAAAATTTAGATATATAATATATCATATTCATGAATAAAGTGTTTAGTATCGAGCATTTTTATTTACACTATTGATCAATTGTTTATCAATTAATACTTGTGTCTTTTATATCAATCATAAGGTAGATGTTTATCAATTAATACTTATGTCTTTTATATCAATCATATATTCTAGAGTGTTATGACTCTTTTCCCTATACTATCAATCGATCTATATGACATCATTTCATCATTAAATGCATTGTGTATAGAGTATGCGAGTATATTTCCATTAAATCAGATATCGTGTCAACATTATATAAAAACATAATTAGAATATTAGTATGATTTCAATCAAAGTTATACACAGACCATGGTTATATATTTTATATTGAATTAAATTAAGTTTAAAGACTCTATAATTCAGTAGTAGGAAAGAAATGTATAATTTTTTTCATGTTTAATATGAAATTTACATATAAAATTTAAAAAATATTAATATAAAAAAATAAAATTTAATGTCCATCTTTTTTTATATATATATATATATATATATATATATATATATATATATTATTTGAAAATTCTTTAATGCAACAGTTTTGAATGGAATTCTTTAAACTCATAGTGTTGAATGGATTTTTTTTAACTTATAAGAGAACAAACAAATAAGATCAAATTACTTTAAAGGAAAAGATCAAAGTACTTTGAAGGAATGCTTACAAATGTGCAAGAACTTTTAGGGTTTTCCTTTGCAGTTACTTAAAAATAAGTTGAACTTTCAATAGAGTTGAGCCGAACAGATGTGGTTTATAAAATAGGGAGTTCTTGTGATTAAGAGAAAGTATCCAAAAAGTATAAATGAACCTGTCGGTTTTATAAAATAGAAAGTCCTTATAAAATAGGGAGTGTTTGTGTCTTTATAAATTAGGGAGTGCTTGTGAGTAAGAGAAACTAGCCAAACAGTCCCGTGAGACAGCGCGGTTGGTAATGACAAGTACCTTTCTCCAAGTGTTGGGAGGAGGTCTTGAGGTCAAATCCGGCTGGGTCTCTGGGACGAATTGTAATGGCTGCTTGTGATGTAAATGATTTATATCTCTAATATAAATCGAGTTAATTTCTCGTGGAAAAAAAAAGAGAAACTAGCCAAAAATATAAATGAACCTTAAGTATATGAAATGTACAAATTTTTAGAATCTCAAAATTAAATTCGTGGTTGATTGGACAAATAATAAATGCAGAATGAACAACTGGATGATGTTAGAACATAGATGTTAGAACATATCATGAATCAATTTTTCAAGGTTAAGGGGAAATTTGAAGTTCTATTCTTTGGTCATGTCTTTAGGGATTTAACTCATTTGGTAACTTCTGAAAATCTTGTGTTTTAAAAAAAGGTTAAATTTTTTTACCATTCTATTTATGTGTTGTTGTTTTTCTCTCATTGTGTTTTTCTTGTAGCCATTGGGTGAAATTATATAGATATTTTTTTTTTTTTGTGAAGGTTTCCTTTTGTATTTTTTGGTAGCCATTGGGTGAAATTATATAGATATTATCTCTTTTTATGAAGGTTTCCTTTAAGGAAATTATGAAAATTGTGATATGTAGTAATAAAATAGAGGCACGGACAATTATAGAATAGTTTTCAAGATAAAAAAAAGTTTTAATTTTAAAAGGAAATCCAATATATACTATGGTATCATATCTCTTGAAAAAAATAATAATAACTTCTTTTTTTTGATAAATCTTTATATACTTTTAAATTGATAAATTGTATATTTTGTTTATAATTATATTTTGTTTATATATATTTTTGTTATTATTGAGTTATTTTCATAGTGATAATTTGTCACTTTCTCTTCAATATATGTGTTATGATTGAGTTTCTTTAGTATGTATAAAATTTCATTCCTTCATCAAATTAATATTAAAATTACTTTGCCTTTTCTTGTACCTAGTTTCAACTTGCTAATGATATATCACATAAATCTTCAAGTTTAAGTTAGCATTTCCTAATATATTTCACTCTTTAACATTAATATTGATTTTTAAAATGATAATTCTGTAACAAACATCCTCATCATAGTAGTTAGACTAAGTATAGGGAAGGTGTAAACATTTGTTAAACATTTGTAGCATTTTTAGTGATAAAATTGGAAAAAGATTCATAATAGCATAGTGTATATGTTAATGACTTAAAAAAAGAAAAGATAGTGTAATTGCAAGGTTAAAACCTAAGTACCCTTTAAATATCATGCATGTTAAGAAACCTAGTTAAGAAGACATAACTATAGAACATGTTCTTTAGATCTACCTCTTTAACTATTTTATCTCTATGTTATTGAATTTAGATGAGAAAAAATTACAAATAAAGTAAGTTATGAAAATGTTCATTACTCATATGTGATTATAGAAGTAATCATTTTTCCATTGGAAGTGTATTACGCTACTATATTCCCTTTACAAATTATATCTTCTTAATAAAAATATTTGATTAAACTAAATTCCAAAATAGAGATTACAAATGAATAATAATAAAGTATAATTTTAATTCATTGGGGTATCGCTGCTTTGTTAGGGTTTCAATACTAAGCCCCTCTGCTCGCGCCACCCTAAATCCCTGCCGCGACCATGGAGGTTGAGGAAGGGGGGCCTCCTGGACCCTCTTACAATTTTGTCATCGCCTGTGAGCTAGGATTTAAGCATTTGAAATGACCGCCTTTTGAGCTTATAGCACAACTGAAAAACATCATTTGGGAGGATGAGATGTCGAAGGAAAAACCCACGGAGATTGACCCTTAAACAAACCAGCCAAAAGAGGCTCACACCTGGGAACCTGGAAAATGCATTCTACAAGATCCTGTCACCCCCAAATACACTATCAACTCTCCAAGATTAGAAGACCATAAACAATACATGAAGGATTTTTCCTTGATAGGAAAATTTCTAGGACTTTGGCCATCAGAAAAAGATTTAGTTAAATGGATTCAACATTGGTGGAACCCCAAAGTTCATTACGACCTTCATCTTGGATCAAAGAGCTTCTTCACCATCATCCTGCATAACCTGGAAGACAAAAACTGAATCTTTGAAGGAGGTCCGTACTTTTACAACTCGGCATGACTTTTCCTTCATTTCTGGATGGAAAAGTTTAGCCTAGAGAAGGAGGACTTCATGCATGCATCAGTCTGGTTGCGACTATACTTGTTACCTCAAGATTTCTGGTTGGAGGAAATACTAACAGGCATTGGAAACACGATTGCCATCTACGTCAAAGCTTCAGAGGCAACAAAACAATGAAGATAAAATGCTTACGCACATATTTGTGTTTACTTAAATATCTCCAAACCATTACCCAGAGCCATAACCTTGGACTACCAGGACGAAGAATGGTCCCAAACCTTAGATTACAAGCATATCCCCTTCCGTTGCTGAAAATTCCATGAACATGTCCATCTCTTCCAAGATTTCCCCCTGAATAATCCCAGCAAATCAAACCCTGAGAATCCTGACAAATTCAAGGATGGTTTCACCCAAGTCACGGGACGCTGCAGACATCTAACCAAAAAAGTGCCTCCACTAGTTCCCTTTGGACCCTCAACCAGTAACTCTTTCGAAGCCCTTCAGATTCCATCAGAAAATCTCGTCAATCCCTTCATCCCCCTGACAAAGCCCACACCCCCAGAGAATGTCCAGGGTTCTCCAAACCCCAACCCACCTACCCCTGTAATCAATCAAATCCCCAACTCTAAGACCTCCCTTCTAGAGAATCTAGGACCGAAAATAGGAGACCCTGACATAGATCTGGAAGATTAGGAATTGACAGGAGTAGACATGGTACACCTAGAACAAGCCTACCGGAAAAAAAAACTCTACACCATACCCCCGGATCGGTTACGCAAAGTCCACAAAGTTTTCCTCAACTCTACAGCAGGAGGATAGGCCCGGGCCAACTCAAATCTAGGAATACAAAAAGGGAGCTCAAAAGTACTGCGCAAACCCACCAAAGAAGAGAATAAAAGGGGAAGAAAACCAAAGCACCAAATCATTCAATATGTAGGAAATTTCTTAGTGAACTCGGGTCAGATCCACCTGATCTTGGACAACTTCCCTCCCCTCCAACCCTCACCTTCCTCATGAAGATGCTATCCTGGAATATAAGGGGCCTCAACACACGAAGTAAGCAATGCTTTCTCCAGAAAGGATTATGAAGGAACAACCAAACATTCTTCTCTTGCAAGAAACTAAATGTGTGGGACAGGAGGCCTCTCAAATACTTTCAAAATGTTGGAAACAAGCTAATTTAGTTGAATTCGATGTAAAAGGTGCAGTAGGAAGGCTTGTCATACTTTGGAACCCGACCATTGTACTAATGGAAGGATTCTTCACTTCCAAATGGACCATCACAACCTCCTTCAGACTCGTTGGTTCGAACAAGCCAGGTTTTGTCATGAATGTCTACTGCCTCGCAACCCCATGAGATAAGTAAGCCTTCCTCCATCATTTGGAATGGATTTCCAATCACATCGACAATCATCAATGGATCCTTGGGGGGAGATTTCAATATGATAACTGGCCTGGAGGAAAAGAAGGGGGGTACTCGCAGATTGGGAAATGACAGTGTGCAGTTCCATCAAATCATTAGCTTGTTGAATCTCATTGACGTAGAAACAGACAATGGAACTTTCACCTGGTCCAATAGATGTTCGGGGGAACAACATGTCTCCTGCAGATTAGATTGTTTCTTAATCTTAGAACCCTTCATGTTGGATGGCCTCTCTTGGAATGTTGTTGTGATTGATACTACAGGAACTGACCACTGGCTGATACTTCTTTTGATAAACATCAGTGGCACCCCAGGTAGGAAAACCTTTCACTTTGAAAAATTGTGGCTGAAACACCCAGAATTTCAAGCAAAGATAAATCTCTGGTGGAAAGAAGCATCAATCCACTTAAAGTTCTTAAACAAATCCACTTTTGGAAACATTTTCCACGCTCAGGAAATCCTTAATCAACAAATTCAAGATCTTCAACACAATATCAGGCTTCAAGGCTTCACGAATTATCTAAAGGAACAAGAATCCAGTCTCAACAAACAACTAGCAAAAGGATGGGTGCAGGAAGAAATTATTTGAAGACAAAAATCTCGTATCCAATGGCCCAAGGAGGGGGAATGAAACACCAATTTTTTCCATAGATCAATGCCTCAACGTCACCACACTAATCTCATTACTCACCTTGTTTTGGACCAAGGCCTGGAAATCCAAAAACACGCAGACATAGAGTAGGAACTATTGTCTTACTACAAGAACCTTCTTTCAGAACCCCCTATCGATCGCACCCAAGCTATCGACTCTATTCTCAAGAACATTCCAAAGGAGGTCACCAAAGAACATAATGAGGCTTTGATGCATCCAATTACCCAGGAAGAAGTTGATCAAGCCCTCAGGGAGACCCTGCTGGGAAAATCCCTAGGGCCTAATGGATTCACAACGAATTTCTTCCACCATTGTTGGGATATCATCTGAGAAGAAGTTTGGGAAATCATAGAAGACTCCATAAAATATGGGCAATTCCTACAGGCCCTCAATGCTAGCTTCCTCACTCTCATCCCCAAAGACAACAAAGTCACCTCCCCAAGTCATTTTCGACCCATTGCACTCTTAAATGTGATCTACAATCTCATCACGAAGGTCATCGCCAAGCGTCTCAAACCTATCCTACCGTTCATCATCTCTCCAGAACAGTCTGGGTACGTGGAGAGAAGACATATACTGGACATCATCATTGTTGCACATGAAGTAATCCACTCGCTTCATTCCACTAAGTCCCCTGGTATGCTTTTGAAACTAGATCTTTCCAAATCTTTTGATAAACATAGCTAGAATTACTTGAAGTCAACCCTTCTAGCCTTTGGTTTTGACCCCTCTTGGGTCTCTTGGATTGTCAATCTCACTTCGTTAGCCCTATTCTCCATCTTGTTCAATGGAGTTCCCTCTAAACCTTTCTCTCCATCCAGAGGTACCAAACAAGGGGATCCACTCTCTCCCTTTCGCTTCATCCTAATGGTGGAAGGGCTGAGTCAATCCATCAAAGAAGCCATCACCGATCATTCCCTCTCAGGTCTCACCCTCCAT
Source organism: Picea engelmannii (assembly GCA_009831015.1). Lineage (NCBI taxonomy): Eukaryota > Viridiplantae > Streptophyta > Pinopsida > Pinales > Pinaceae > Picea > Picea engelmannii. The sequence goes on along the minus strand of ML777224.1, from coordinate 592,285 downwards.
GGAATCTCCCCACCCTTATCACACAGTCAGTTCGTGGATGATATCCTCTTGATGGGACTCCCCACATTCCAAGAAGATCTTTGAATTCAATCAATGATCAACCTATTCCGTGATGCTTCAGGTATGGAAGTAAATCTCTCCAAGTCCCAAATATTCTTCTTCAACACACCCGTATAGATCCAGTTCCATATCACACAACTCTTAGGGTTCACTTGCAACTCCATCCCTTATAAATATCTTGGCATCCCTCTTATTGAAAATTCGTTAAGGAACACCTCCTGGGGTGATTTGTTATCCAATTTCAGGAAAAAACATGCTTCTTCGAATTTTCCCTCCCTCAATCTGTCTAGTCACCTCATCCTCCTCAAGTTTTTCCTTCAATCCCTCCCTATTTACACTTTCACAATGCTTGTGGCCCCAAGCTTCATCCTCAACATTCTCAGAAACATCCAAAGGAGCTTCCTCTGGCAAGGAACCAAAGATGGTCGCAAATGGGCACTGGTCAGTTGGCCAAAAACGTGCAGACCAAATCATGCAGGGGGATTCAGACTATGAGATCCTTCTATCCTCAACAAAGTCCTTAGAGAAAAAATATGGTGGAGATGGTTAAAAAGGCCTCAAGACCTTTGGGCATGCCTATGGAGGAAAAAATACACACCTTCCACACCAAAAAAAGAATTAATCATATGGAATGGTCAAGGCTCTGAATCTCTTATCTGGAACGCGGCCAAGAAAAACAAGGGGATGATCATGGACCACGCTTTCTTGGAACTGCAAGATGGGACCTCGACCCTCTTCTGGAGTGACTCTTGGAAGTAGCTTCTGCCCCTGGACGAGGATCCCACTTTGAGCACTTTCATTCCCTTAACTATAATCTCAGGCCTCCAAAAAGTTATCGACTTCTGGATTCCTAAAGACAATAGAGTCACCTGGCGCAAATGGAAAAACACCCACAAAGAGATGAACATCCCCATGAGGTAAATATACAACCATTGCTAGACCATCTCACTTCCAGGATAATCTTCAGTCATCAAGGGGAGGAAATCCTACGATGGGGTCACTCCAACACAGGCACCTTCAATCTTCAAGAGGCTTATTTTCTCAGCGCAGGACATAATTCCCTCTCAAAAGAAGTAGTTTGGAACAAAATTTGGGGCGCAAAGCTCTGACCTAAAATCAACACTTTTCTATGGTTAACGATGAACAACAACATCTTGACGTGGGACAATCTAATGAAAAGAGGCTTTACAGGGCCCTCTTGGTGCCATATATGTTGCAATGAGGAGGAGACTCAGAATCAACTTCTCAATCTCTTCCCCTATAGCTCGCAACTTTGGGATCAATGATCCAACATCATGAGAACCTCTAATAGAAATCAATTTGGCATAAGGGAAACCATTGAGCGATGGTGAGATTCAACATTTCACTCTCCCATCCTCAATAGGATTTGGCATATTCTACCAGGTTTTATCCTGTGGTAGATTTGGAGAGAACAGAATCACATAATCTTCAAATCATCCCCCTTGAACTGGCAAGAAGTTTGGTCCAAAGTCCTTTCCAACATTAAGGAAGCAATCAAATTACACCCCTGGACGGATCAGGATTTCAAATGCCCGTGAACTGAGAAAATTATTCTCAATTCCTAGCAACTCAGCCTCACTCCTTCTCTTTCTGCCCCAATCCTAGGTAATACTACTAATATCATCCCCTCCCATTGAGACGCCCCGCAAGATGGGTATCATAAAATAAAATTTGATGGAGCCTCCAAGGGAAATCCAGGACCCACTGGTTATGGGGCCACCATCTGCAACAACAAAGGAGAGATCCTCCACATCTTAGTTGGGAACTTGGGGCATAACACTAAAAATGCAGTTGAGCTATGGGGATTTATCAAAGGACTTCAAGCGGCCAAAGATAAAGGTCTAAATTTCCTTATAGTATAAGGAGATTCACAGATAGTCATCAACCTCCTCTCACACCTCCTAAATGGTGTAGATCCGGAAAATATCTCCCCAAGTTGGAGACTCATGAATGGGTTGATTAGAATAAAGTCAATTCTTCAGCCACAATGGGTAATTCTTCCCTCCCATGTCCGAAGAAAAGAAAATCAAGTGGGAGATATGTTGGCAAACGTTTGTTGTTTTCCTGTCTCTTATCCTACTCATCCTCGTGTTGTTGCATGCATAAACATTGCTCACAGCAAGGACCAACCCGCCGATGGGGTGTCATTGGAACTGACGAGTGGGTGGACAGTTGGGCGGACAAATGGCCACAACACGCCAACACAGCCCACAGCCACCTCATCCATTACTCCATGCATTTAGAACCTCATTCAATGCACCCCCGCATTCATTTGCACTCAACTCGGTTTAATGCCACGACGCTCCATTTCGTAGGGATGGTAAATGTGATGGGATGGATGCATGCCTAGTCCCATCATCTCGCCCGGATCAATGGTTTTTGGCCCAAACCAAGGAAATCCGTGGCTCATTTGAGATCTCTGCCTCTCGCATTTCTCTCTCATCCACCAGTTTGCATTTTTCTTTAGCTCTAGTTCAAGCTTTCTCCTACGCTCCACCATCTTTTGCGCTCTCAACCTCCTGCGCCTTGCACTCATCCTTCAGTCTAAATTTTTATTTCGTTATGGCTTGAGCTCTCTCCTTCACTCAACCGCTGCCGGGAGCTCCATCTCTGGTTCCCTGATTATCTCTCAATGCCTCGCCTTTGGGGTAAGTCTAATCAAGGCATGGTCTGGTATGCTGCGAGAGGTAGAGGCTCAAGGGGCCATGGAAAGCAAGCTACTCAAATATTTCCTTAAGACCCTGCTCGTGCCTCCACTGTGGAGCTCACCCATGACCCTACTCGAGCCACCTCTTCGGAACATCCTCCTGAACGTGCCACTAATCCAGATTTACCTCCTCTATCCTCTTCGTATGCTTGCAGAGTCGATTGGTTCGATAGCTCTGAAAATTCACTTGGTTTCGCCCCAAAGCTCAACCCGGAGCCTCCACTCCCCCACCAGCGTCTACCCTGCCCACCTCCACCAACCACTCCCCCAAGCCCAACTGCCCCTCTCTCCTCTTCGTCCTCCCCCCTACCCCTCTTCATCCTATGATTTTCCACCACCCCCTCCGACCCCAATTGCTTTTTCCCGATGCATTGGGATGGAGTCTTTGAAGGACTCTATGGATTTCATCAAGCGCTCAATTATGGACATCAAGTGTGCCATCAAAGAGTTTCAGAATAGGGAATATGACCAGATTCGTCGCGAGGATCTTATGATGTCTCTTCTTCGGGATCTCCGAAAAAATACCCCAGACACAAGGACTCTGGGTAAGGATGTTGCGCAGGACGAAAGGAACGAACAGAGGCCCGACCTTAGTGTCGGATAATTCCATCTTTCTCAGGTTTCTCAAGTTTTTATGTCTCCAGATAGTTTAGTTTACAAGGTTCTCGACATGCATGGCATCCTAGCTCTAGGATTCTACAGTTTTTTCTCCTTACAATTTTTTGAATTCTACATGTACGGTTTAGTTTACAAGGGTCTCGCCCTGCGTGCCATCCTAGCTCTAGGAATATACAATTTTTGCTCTTTACATTTTTTTGAATTATGCATGTACATTTGGAAACTTAATGACCATGTGGCAACTTTGGTTTTCCACTAGAGCGATGTCGCCACGACCTCATGGGATACCCCAACATCCGTAACTTTGCTCTTTAGCAGGATCTAATATACTTTCCTAACTTACAAAAAAACATAAAGCATAATTTTAGTATGGGGAAATTTTTATTTAAAATAGTTAAATCCTAAAGATGTATGGAAATAAAACAACATTTGTACAAAGGGATCTCGTCTATTTCTTGATTTCTTTTACTCTATTTTCCAATAAAGGAGTAACATGCAAAAGAGTAGATTACAAATTCCATGGAAGATCACATATCATGTGCATATTTTCCACACAAATAAATTATATTTCAAATTCTACCGATCCTTGATTTCTTTTACTCTATTTTCCAATAAAGGAGTAACGTGTGCAAAAGAGTAGATTGCAAATTTCGTGGAAGATGACATATCATGTGCATATTCTCCACATAAATGATGTTTTCGTTGTAATCCACAAATAAAATATATTTCAAATTCTACCATGTGACAATCATTTGCTTTGGAAGACGCTTACTAATGTGCATAACCCCACTACAACTCTCTCAGAATATGAGAAATACTTTAAATGAAATGACAAATTGGGAAGACTAACCCAAACTAGAATTCTAGTTATTCAAATAGAACTAAGATCTAATTAAAAAAACCAAGGAATTCTAAAAGTCCTATGCTTCCCAAAATCGAGGGACCCTCCTCCAAAACTCTCTTATGTGATAGTAGAACAATAAAAAAAAAATACCTTAAAGTACAAACATCTCACAATTATTTGTTCAAGTAGAGTTTATCTGTAAAACAATGATGATATAGGAGGCCTTTATCCATTATATTTGCAAATAACCACATCATAAATGTATTCAGAAATGAAATTCAAACAACAAAAAAAATGTGTTTTCTTGCAAATTTATGTCTATCAAATTTCTAAAAAAATTTAAAACGTAAAACAATTAAACAACACTCAAATAGAAACGTGGCAAAAAAAATGGGAGAGTAAGTTGTTCGACAACTCCGGAATAAAAAAGTGGAAAAGAAATGGGAGAGTCAGTTGTCGCGGAAAATTAGTTTGGCTACTTCACGAGGTTTTTGTGGATGCCGCGCATATTTATTAATTATTTGTAATTTCACGAAAACGTAGGCAGTAACGTTGGCCATACTCCAAGCAAAAATTGGCCTCTAAAATTTCCTGTGGCAGCGAATAATCTATGCACAGCACTGACACCTGTCACAGGTTCGATGCTGACTGACGTAACCCTTTCGGCCTTATCTCCCAGGAATATCTGTGAAACGGCCAATTGACCTCTTATATGGATATTAATAATCAGCACGAGCGGCAGCTTCCGCGAAATTTCATGCCCACTTAACTTGTATCACAATTTTTCTTTCATCTACCAAAAATATATTGTCTGTTCGGAATCTGGACCTTTACGGGAAGTCATGACCGCCGTGTGTGGAGGATGAACATGCATAGACATGATTTTATTGAGATGCAAGTTGTTTACTATGAAATTTGACTACTGCATTTAATTTACCATATTGTGGAGAGGAGATTCCAAATAATCTGGGTAATGTTTACTTCAACTTTTAAATGTTTACTTCAACTTTTAAAGGTGTAAGTAACATTCTCAATTCTCTTTTTCTTTTACAGTGTACTTTTTTTCCACGGGAAAGTTTCTCAATTTTTTTCCACGGGAAAGTTTCTCAATTATATACAACAGTATACAATGTTTTTTACATAGCAGCATTACAATATTCATCCCAGAGACTCAGCAGGGTTCGATCACAAGACCTCCTCCCAACACTTGGAAAAAGGTGCACTTGTCTACCATCTGAGCTGTCTCACGGGACTTTTACAGTGTACTTAAGTAATAGATTACTACACGTTTTAAATGTTCCATAATCACTTTATCATTTTGCTTTGAATTACATTTTTTTTTTAAGGTTTTATGTTCATATATTAACAATATATACATAGTTGCTATACTCCATTTAGGATAACAAGCAAAACTAAAAGGAACCATGACTATATGCCCACCCATAGAGAGAAACTCGCCAAAAGTTAAACTTGTCATCTAAAATATCTTAGAATAGATTAAAAACTAAAAGTTTACATACCAAACACACTAGTTAAACATAGAAGAGAAATCTACTATTTTGAACTAGATAAGACCCAAACATAGCCTTACTATAAAAACTAGATATCAAACCAACCATAAGAATGGAGCACCTAAGGATCCACTAAGACCGAACTAGTCATAGGTCCCATAGTAGAAGAAGACCCAATATGTAGACGATCACCCAAAGGAAGTGGGAAAGATCCCCCATGGAGTTTGACCAGCCAAGAAACCATTATCATGAACAAGTTGTTCTTCTCCTTGAGTGACTCCATCCTATTCTTAAGCTTCCTAAAATCTCGGTCCTTTCGAAGCATACCCAATGCAACCATGGTCTTGGTGTGCCAATAGAGTTCCCAGGTTCTGTAGAATTTACAATTTCTAGGTCTAGTGCATCCTAGGTCAAAATGCATCCCAGGTTAGGAATGATGCCACCCACATGTTAGTCCACTTCCTCGTCTTCCTTATAATCCTGGACCATATCGAACTCTTCCTCAAGAGCGTACAATGTGGATTTATCATCTGGCGAGACAAATTGATAATAAAAATCCACAACCTTACATGCATTTGACAGGTAGGGAAATTCCCGGAGAAACCTCCTCAAGGAGCCATGGGAACATGACAGAAGTGAAGAGAAAGAAAAAAAAAATCATAAATTGGGAATAGTGAAGGTCAAATACCCCATTTTCCAGACTTAACCTTGCACGAGCCATCATGCTAACCAGAGTTGAGAGTACAGAAGCTTTGAAGCCTTGTGTTTTCATGAAAACCAACTTAGTTCTGCATCATG
>ML777224.1:570620-582548 GCA_009831015.1 Picea engelmannii | reverse complement strand
TGGTACAATGAAGGCGAGGGAGAAAAGGGACCCATATTCTTCATATTTCTAGGAAAGAGTATCGTCCACTACATTTTCCTTTCCCTTATTTGAAATGATCTCATAATTGTAGCCAAATAGCTTGGTCACCCATTTTTGTTGTGCCCGGGATGAAATTCATTGTTTTAGGAAATACTTGAGACTCTGATGATCAATTTTGATTTGGAATCGTTGACCCAATAAATAAGGATGCCAGAGATCCACAACATGAAAAATAGCTAACATTTCCTTTTCATAAATGGATTGGCTCAAATGCCACTATAAAATTTGTTTGTTGGTGAAGGATAAGGGCCTGCCATCTTGTATGAGGATGGATCCAATTCCTTTCCTGGAAGCATCAAATTCTAATACGAATGTCTTTATTAAGTTTGGGAGTGCTAGGACAGGGATCGAGAACATAACATCTTTTAAGGCTTGGAAGGCATGATCTGCAACTAACGTCCAAGTGAAAGAATTATTTTTAAAGAGGGAAGTGAGAGGAGCTGCAATCTTTCCATAATTTCGAACAAACTTCCTATAATAGCCCGTTAAACCCAGAAAACCATGCGAGCTCTTAAGATTTTTAGGGTGAGGCAAAACTTGCATAGATTCAATTTTCTTAGGATCCACTCGGACACCATCCTTGCCAACAATATGACCTAGGTATTCTACTTCTGAGGCACCAAAGGAACATTTAGATTTTTTGAGAAAAAGTTGGTTCCTAGAGAGTAGATGGAGAACTTGGTTCACATGGGAGAGATGGGATGACCAAGTTTTACTATAGATGAGAATATCATCATAGAAAGATAAGACAAAATGACGGAGAAAAGGAAAGAAGACATGATTCATAATACTTTGTAAACTAGAAGGAGCATTACATAATCCAAAGGGCATTACCAAGGATTCATAATGACCTTCATGAGTGTGAAATGAAGTCTTGGGGATGTCTTATTATTTCATATGAATCTGGTGGTAGCTAGAACGTAGACTCAATTTGGTGAAGTACTGAGCACCACTCAATTCATCCAAGAGGTCATCAATGACAGTAATGGAGAATTTCTATTTGATTGTGAGTTTGTTGAGGGTACAAAAATCAGGACACATGCGCCAAGTACCTTCTTTATTGAGTACCATGACCAAGGGGAAGAATAGGGTCTAGTATTGGGACAAATAACACCGACTTCTAGTAATTCATGAACAATTTTCTCAATTTCATTCTTCTGGGAAAGGGACGACAATAAGGCTGAAAATTGGGGGGAAGACTGTCGAGGATGAGAGGGATGGAATGCTCATCGACGCCACCGGAAGAGGGAAGTTCTTTGGTGGTGGTAAAAACAACTTGGTGGTAGGAGAGGATAGATTGGAGGTCGGGATGCACAGAACGTGTCTCAACAACATTAATGGAGTGGAGTTGGGCTATAATTCTCGAATTACCTTTGTTGAGAATATTTTCCATGCGATGGGAACTGATGATCTTAGAGGAGCCTGCAGTGATGCCTTGGAACTTATACTGTTGTCCCTCCTATTGGAATTGCATGGCTAAGTCCTTAAAATCCATGAGAATGGGGCCTATAGTGCGTTACCATTCGAAACGAAGAAAAATGTCACAACCATCCATGTCTATAGCAAACATATGGGATTTCAGGTGATACTGACCAATTTGGAGGCACACATTTTCACATCATCCCCCACATTTCATGGAACTACCATTGGCAATCATGATTTGAAAATTATTGATGACACAGATGTAACAATTGACTTCTTGGGAAATACGGTGATGAATAAATTTATCGGTGCTACCACTTTCCACAAGGATGATGAATTTCCTATTTTTTATGTAACCAATTAATTTGAGAGTCTAGGGAGCAGAGAATCCAGTGAGGGCATTAAGTGAAATCATTGGGTCGAACTCCGATGGGTCAAAGGGTGGAGTGAGGTCAGATGGAGGGGGTAGTTTCTCTACCGGCGGAACAACTACATCTTCTTTAGAAAGATCCTCAGTCATAGCCATAAAAAAAAATTCCTTACACTTGTTCCCGAGAAAATATTTGTCATCACAATTATAAAAAAGACCCTTCAGTTGATGTTCGGCCATTTCAACCCTGGTTAATTTCTAGATTTTGAGGGGACTTATAGGAGGAGAAAAATTGGTGGGTTTAGAGCCGGGAGGAAAGGAGGGTTTGGGGATCTGGGAGGAGACAATCTATTGGGCTTCCTTGGCTCATTGAGTAGCTTCCAACCAAGTATGGGGGTGTACCATGAGAAAATGGGAATGAATTTCATCTTTGAGTCCACTGATAAAGCATTCCCTAAAGAAAGAATTTGACATGCCCTCCGTTCTGAAAGTGAAGTGCTCAAATGAGGCAATAAAGTCTTCCCTTGTCCTAGACTTATTTAACTTGGTGAATCGGCCTAAATGGTGGGTGTCAAAGTCAAAGCGATCATAAAGTTCAGCCATAAAATGTGTCCAAGCAACATACCGTTGGCATGCCTTTTTTTGCCATTTTTACCATTTCCATCGTTCCAGATCCAAATATAGGACACCATAAAGAAGCTTGGATAAATCATCAGTAATTCCATTGAAAGAGAAATAATGTTCAATTTGGGTGACCCACCCTATAAGATCTGAGCCATCAAAGTTTTTCACCTCAATTCTAGGAGGGCAGAGGTCTTGAAAAAAGTGGGTAGTATGAGGGCCTTGGTGATCGAAAAAGTCATGGTCATCCTGATAAGATGGTTGTTCAGAAGAGGAAGAGTTCGGGGAATGGCCCAGGAAGTGTTCTTTGAGGTCTTTGATGTAGGAACATTGTTCTTGGAGTTCTTTGATGTGGTAACATTAGTCCTGGAGGATATCAATAGTTGAATTGATGGAACTAATGTTGGCAGTGAGATGCTTGATGTCGTCCTTGTGCTGATGGTTCTCAACAATCAAGGAATTGAGTTCTTGGGTTCGTGTGGTAGTCATTTGGACAAAGGAGCAAACAAATGGTACAGGGGAGACAAAACGGGTCTGGAGGGGTGGGTAAGACCATGGAGAAAAAAAGTGTGTCCAATGATAGGTACCACTACAATCAGGGTGAAAAGGGGGATCCAAACGAATATGGGCCAAATAATTGTATCGGAGATGAGTCGAGTCCACAAAAAAGTTTTGTTAAAAATGAGAGGGAATCGGGGCGAAGAGAGGAACCCAGTGGGATAATTCCCAAATAAGTGTGACGACGGGACCACTATACTCCTTTTTTTTTAACTCCTGCAGAGTTATAATCTGGCCTGAATAATACTGCAGTGAGGAAATTCCCAAATGCTTAACAAGAAAAATATGTAGTAATTTCGCAACCAGAATGTAGAAGGCACAGTTGCGTGGCAATAGATCTTGTATGTTTTGTTTTTTGTTTCCATCCCCAGGGGTAGGGTATTCATGGTTTTTATATGAAAGGTTTTTCCCTATGCTATAGCTCTCTGATATGCGTGCGGGGTCCAACAATAGTACTAGGCCCAATATCTCAGGGCACCAACTAAGGAGGCTAGATCGTGCCCTTAGTTGTACTACCCTAATACCCAATTCCTAGAGAGTATCTTCTCGAGTGTTGTTCTTGGTGCAACTATATCAGTGAGTTGACTGATCAGTTTATCTATGGAGGGCTTGAGGAAATCTAGGTCGATTCATATACATGTGATTTCTGATGCGCTACCACTCGAAGGGGTACCAACAGGGGTTACAAGGGTGGCCAAAAAATGTGCACTTGAGTACCACTTTTATTTCCTGTGTGGATGACTCCCCGACTACGGGTTTATGTGCGTAACAACATATCTTTGTAGCTTTAAGATGCCAGAATACATCTCTACCCTGAAAAATTTAACCCACAATTTTTTGTCGAGGAAGGTGCTCTAATACCACTTGTAATATTCCATATATAAAATAGTATGAATAACATAAATATTTAGCTAGAAATGGCATAGAAACAATGATATAACCAAAAAAATACCAGAATAATACTAGAATAATACCAGAATAACACAAGAGAGAGAACTTTGATTACTGATAGCAATGTTCACTTGCCTCTTCGAGGGGGCAACCTCTAGCAGATATAATCTCTATTAGAATAATATCCAAGACAATATTTCTCATACCCTCTACTTCTATTTATACTAAATCTGTCTATCCAAAAGAACAATCTAGAGGAAGAACATTGTAGAAGCGGAAGCTTCTATTAGGTCTTCTTACATTTGACTTATTCTTTCTTATTGCAAGGCCTTATTAATATTGGCCTTTATTACATGGAATTATATTATTCTACCTACATGAGGGGTTAGGGAGATTAGGTCACTAACAACTAGTTTCTCTTATGATCTCCATAAATAATACAATAATGATACTAGCTAAAAGTGACCCACCCTTCTTAGGATAGTTTCTTTTAACACATATTTCTATCAAACTCTGTGCATATCTATTTGTTATGGTTTCATAGTCTAGTACCTATAGGTAGGTATTCATCATACTTCAACGCAGTTAACCATTTATCAATACACTAAAATAATTTAGTGATACTTGCGAATGCATTTCACGATTCCTCCATAAATTGTATTTGATTAAGTAAATCTAGAAATTGGGGAAAATTATCCTCACATTTACCTCTCACAATATAACATATTCTAGATAACCTCTCAAATCAATATGTGATCTATAGACTAATCTTGGATATATTAATTTTGTTTTTGGAAATATAACTACATAATTTATTTTTCACTCACTTCATTTCTTTTCATGATTATTTATGCAAAATTATTTGGAATGAAGATACAAAATATAAAGAAGAAAATGAGAGTGTTTTCCCATATATTTGGAGTTTCATTCACTTCATTTCTTTTAATGATTATTTTTCAAAATTATTTGGAATAAAGATATCAATAAAGAGAAGAAAGTGAGAGTGTTTTTCCATATATTTGAAGTGTGAGCTTAAGATACTGAAGGATAATAAATGCATAAATATTTGTTAATGAAGTTACAAATGATGAGAATACAAAATTTTGATGTCAAATATATCAATAAAGAGGAGATATACAAGATGCTTACCCATGTGTGGGCTCATACACCAAGGAAAAAAGGGTCCAAACCAAAAACAAAATCTTGACAATCAATTTCAATTGATAAAGGTGATTGGAATGAAGAAAATAAACCATCAATAAATTAAGAGAATATCTTTTTATAAGAGTAAAATAAATTAAGAGACTATCTCTTTACAAGAGTAAATTGAGGAAACAATCCTTTCCTCGTAAGTTAAAGAGGAATAACATAATTAGTATAGGTTTTCTTCCTCGAAGATGGATTTGTTAAGGATGTGCCTTTAGGAGGATTGAAGGGACTTCATGAATCTTATCATTTTGATTCCAATAAGAATTTAGTACCTTCTATAAAGTGTGGGAAGCCAACTTTTGCATTAAAAAACATTCTTTTGGAACCTTTGTGATATAAGTGGATTGAGGTCAAGAAGAAAAAAATGAAAAAGGACATCTATGAAGGACTTCTTTCATCCTTGGTACTCAACATGTTTATTTTTTTCTCATTTTTAGTCTCATAATTAATTCATGCTTTCATGCCTATTTCTATGATAAATCATTAAGAGTATGGAGGATCTTTTTCATTATTTTTATGTGATGTTCTTGTAACATCTATAGAATGTAACCTTTTCTCTTTGTTATGGATAAGAAGCTATGATTTTATTTTATTTTATTGGGTATGGGGGTTATGTCAATTGATATTTTTAAATGATATATTGTCCCACCTCTAAGCTCATTTGCATTGCAATCTTGGACAAGTTATATTTTATTATCATGACATTCTTCACAACATTGTTCAATGAGTGGTTCTGAGACAAACATGAAGCTATTCCTAGTGGAGGAGGTCACGGGTTCGAACCTCTTGTTCCCCCTTGGATTTAGGCCTACCACGAACATCAGGGCCAATGTTTTACCCCATTTACCATCCACGAAGTGGGGAAGTACTCGGGGGTTTCCGTGCGATATTACCTTGGAAAAAATGCATCGTTCAATGACGTGAATGAAATGGACAATGCAGGGATTGACATCATATCAAAGAAAGGGGTAGCATATATTAAATAACATGGTTTTAGTGTTGATGGAATATTAATTGATATTGTTGCAATGACAACTACCAATCGATATTGTTGGTATGCAATTCACATTTCTTTGGTTAAATGTTAATTGTTATCCATTTTATGTGTTTGAAGTGAGAAATGACATTTACATTTTTGAAAAGGAATTCTAGATTAACTTGCACACACTTAAATGTCATAAAATAAATTTATAATTAGCACTAGAAAATAAGATTTGATATTAGTTTTTGAATGCATAAAAAGTTTGACATTTTGTAAGTTCTTATGTCATCCCTTATGTAATTTATCAAATAATTGACGTTTACAATACTAGAAGGTTAATTATATTGAAAGATACATCCTACATCACTTTTTTCAATTTAATATGGGAAAGATGTATAATACAAGATAATGTTAATATGGCATAAGTAAAACAAATATACCAAATAAATTATTATTACAAATATTAAAAATGTGTAATAATATAACATTCACATTTTATATGAATCAAATTTAAACTTTTAAATTTAATATTTATCTTTTAAACATTTTAATAAATTTGAATGTTACTTACCATCCTAAAAGTTAATCCAAAGTGAGACTCTCTATATTAAAAAAAAAAGTGATATAAATATATATTACTTTACATATTATGTTTTAAGAAGAACTATATAGTATAAAATTTTTCTCATTTAACAAACATTACATATTCACACATATAAAATAAATTAGAACGATTTTTAAATATATTATATTAAAGTATTTAAATTATATATATATATGTAATTATTAAAATTATATATAGATATATGAAACATTTAAGTAAATGATATTTTTATGATATGTAAATGTGTCAAAGTTACCTTTGGAATATAACGGTCGTTTTGTTTTTCTTTCACATTTAACCCCGCGACATTGACATAACGTGTTATATGAAAAGATTGACCGAGTAGGTGCATGTGGCCATCAGAGACGATTAGGAGGAGGTTGGAGGTTGGAGGAAGTCCCCATGTCATGATAAAACGGATGATGTCCTTACGCACGGAAGGAGTACAATGCGTGGGCAGTAGAATATGTCCATGTCGTGACAAAGAATATTACGTGAAGTTTTGGGTACCAAATCAAGTAATTCAGAGGTACTGTACTTCAACTAAATTTGCGAGTTATTTTGGTTAATTGCTATGGGGCCATGGACAGATCGCGGATTGCTGGACAGTAAAAACTTAATTGTTGCATGTGACCTAAATTTCATTATATATGTTGGTGAGTTGTGGGGGATAAAGCTCGGTTGGACCCATTGGCTGGTATTTTAAAAAAATCTTCCAAGAAAAGGGGTTAGTGGATATAATCCCTATTGATTGATTGTGGGCCTACATGGCATAATGGCAAAAGAGAGATGGAGGAAATTACTAAATGATTGGACATGATTTACATGGTTGAGGACTTGCTAAAGGATGTTGGGAGGCATCAATCTTGGGTACCCCACCCTTATCTCAGACCATGTTCATGTGTTGCTTTAATTAGACAATTGCTAAAGAAGGGTTATCTATCTTTTTAAGTTGAACCCTTGTTGGTTGGGGGAAGAAGGTTTTAGTGATTTAGTCTTAGAGGTTTGAAATTCGCCTGCATTTGTGGAAGAAACCTCAGCACAAAAAAGACACGTCTCGAAATTGAAAGTATTGAAAAATAGAGTGAAAGCCTGGGGAAATGAGCTGAAGCATAAAAACATCTGGAACTTGACTTTAGAGGATAAGATAAGGAAGTTTTACCTTATGAACGCTCTAAGGTGGGATTTAGGGGACTCCGATTTTCAAATCAAACTTCTTGAGAAAAAACAAAGTAAGATTCTCCTGGCAGAGGAGGAATTGTGGAGATAAAAAAGTAGAGCAACTTGGCTACAGAAAGGTGACCAAAACACAAAAAAAATTCATGAGTATACGAATCATAGGTAAAAGCGCAAAGCTATATGGGAAATCAAGAATGAAAACGACAACTATCACTTGGGACACGAGACAATGATAACCAAATAAGTTAGACATTTTAATTCGTCCTACTCGGACACAAGACAAAACTCGATTCTGGAGAAGGTGAGCACATTTCAACTATTTCCCATTTCATTGAGGAGATAGACCATTTATCCATTGAAGGGTCTTGCACAAAAGAAGAAATCCACAAAGTTCCTAAGGGTTTCACCAAGGACAAAAGTCTTGGACCGGACGAGTGGACAGTGGAATTCTTCCTCCACTTCTTTGATCTTGTAGGGGACGACCTACTTAAGGCTGTGGAGGAGTCAAGGAGGGAGGGCACTATGGAAAGATCCTTAAACTCTACTTTTGTAGCCCTCATTCCGAATGTGAGCAAACCTTCTACCTTTGGGGACTTTGGACCTATTGTACTATGCAACTTGGCTTATAAGATTATTGCAAAAGTCATAGAAAATAGGCTTAAACCGATCCTCTCTGGGCCACTCTCTGGGAGAAAATGGGTTTCCTAAAAGGTAGAAATATATTGGATGTTGTTGGAACAACACCTGAATGCCTCCACAATAGAAAATTGAAAAACATGAAGGCTCTTATTCTTAAAATTGACCTAAAGAAGGCTTATGATTGTGTTAACTGGGATTTTCTTAGATTAATCCTTCTGCATACTGGATTTCACCTTGTACTTGCAAACTGGATTATGTGTTGTGTTACTACTGTTGCTTACTTTGTATTGATCAATGGTGGTCCTATCCCTTTTTTCCAGAGTGGGTGTGGCCTCAGGAAAGGGTGCCCTTTATCGCCACTTATTTTTATTTTAGTAATGGAAGGCCTTTATCTTCTACTTAAAAAGGCTCAGATAGATGTGGACATTACAAGTGTTAAGATTTCACGCTCCCTAAAGATTCTCAATCTCTTCTTTGTAGATGATGTTCTCATTATCACCAAAGCTAGTTGAACTGAATGGAAGGCCATAGATTCCTTACTGTCTACTTTTTGTCGAGCTTCTGGTCTCCTTATAAATCCTCTCAAGTCTACCTTCCACTTTTCTAGTTTATTAGAGGATGAGTTAACGTCGTTGAGTTCTCTCTTTCCCTACAAGTTTTTGGATCTCTCAGAAGGTTTCAGGTACATGGGATTTTTCCTTAAACCTACAAATTATATAGTTGAAGATTGGCGTTGACTCATCAACAAGTACGAGAAGTAGATAGGGCTCTAGTGTCATGTTGGCTCTTCTTGGGAGGACGGTATATTTTGGTCAAGTATGTGTTAGAAATTTTTCCAGTCTATTGGTTAACAATTGCTATTATTCCGACCTCGGTGCTTACTAGGACCACACAATTGATGTTCAACTTCTTGTGGCCAGGGAGTGGGACAAAGGATCGGATCCATCTCTGTAACTGGGATTTTATTTCCAAACCAAAACCACAAGGTGGTTGGGGGATTGAGAATTTACCCTTGTTCAACAGAGCCTTAGCTTTGAATACTTTGGGGTGTTGCTTGATAAAAGACAAGCTTTGGAAGAGAGAGTTATTGGATAAGTATCTCCCTTCTATCCTTATTGTTGTCTGGTTCAGATCCACTTTGAAGCAGTCCCATAATGTTTCGATCTTTTGGAATATCCTCGTTAAGTCCGTGGAGGTAATTACCCAGTGGTTGGCCTAGAACCCTGGGTCGGGGCACTCAATTTGCATTGGTGAGGATATGATCCTAGGCCTTAATACTAGCTCCTAGTTATCTCCCTCCCTCATTAAAGCATTAAAGAGGGAAGGTATACATTATTTATAATAGGCTAGAGGTATAGACATGATAGGGGTAATTTTGGCTCAGTCGAAAACAAGTGAAGTGTTGGTGTTCTTAGGCACAGAGGTTGCAAAATGGGATTGTTACTACAGATATTTGATGGCTTCAGGCATCGAACTGACTGATAGACCATATACATTTATTTGGACTGGGGGTGACTGATTGGGCTTCATATCTGCAAAAAATGCATATATGGATTTAGCTAGTAAATATTGGTTATACAACAATAGTTGGTGGCATCGAAGACTTTGGAATTGGGATATTAGCACAAAGTTAAATTTTTTTACGTGGCTCTTGATGGAAGATAGGATCCTAACTTGGGACAACCTACAACAAAGGGGTTGGTTTGGGCCAATCATTTTTGGCCTATACTCACAGGAGGCAGACTTAGTATTACACATCATGAACCATTGGAGCTTCTCTCAACAGTCTTGGCTAAAGGTGACTCATTCTCTTAATTTAAACTTTAGATGGAGGGGAGCCACTCTACAAGCTTCGTTTCTAGATTGGTCAAATTCTTGTACATCCTTTCCTCTTTTAATAACCATTTTCTACTGGAATATCTGGTTGGAGTGTAACAAAGTACTATTTGAGTTTGGTTGGCCCTCCTCAAATATGTTTTTTCACAGGATTCTTGGCAGCATAGACTTTCCTCGGGAAATATGCCATCTGACCTGATTATCTAGCCATCCCCCAGTGCTTGATGGGGGAACAACAACTAGGTGGTTTGATGGATTTGCTCAGGATCATGGGATGAAAAGTGGTGTTGGAGGTGTTATTAGGATTGATGAGCATGCACAAATAAGTTGGACTCTAAACTGTGGATCGAGTACCAACAATAGAGCCAATCTTTTCATAGTTTGGGCCCTTCTTACTTTAGAAACTTGATTACATATTCATGATCTTCAAGTTTTCAGAGACTCGAGAATCGTCGTCGATTGGTTGAATCAGAGAGGGAAACTACAGATTCTCAATTTACATTCTTGGAAAGAGAGGGTTAAAGAACTTGAGAAATGATTCAAGACACTTTGTTTCACCCATGTCTTCAGAGAGTTCAATCAACCGATGAATAATATTTCAAAAAGTGCTATGTACTTATAGGAGGGTAATATATTTTACTCTCAGGCAGTCGATGGACACATAGGTCCCACTTTGTCACTCAAGATCCAATAAAGTTTCATTTTGTTAAATATCGACTATCAACATATTTTTTTATCACTAGAGATGATGAGAGGTATTTTTTGTTGATGCACAACTTCACTTTACCATCTGGCTTTTGGTCTATACTATATATTCCCTTATGGGAGGTGGAGAGGATCAAATATATCTCTTTGAAACCGGGCTCTCGATTGTAAACTTTATATATTAATACAAGTGTAATTTTCTGTGGAAAAAAAGGTAATTCGGTGGTGTGTGCAGCTCTAGAATAGGATTGTGATGCAAAATTTATTTACTTGTCAATAAATTCACCTACATACTTTTACCACATTATTTTTCTTTGGTGCACTCAAGTTTTTTGTATTTGTATGTATTTATTTGTCTTTATCATGAATTAATATTCATATTTTGGGTATGTAAATGTATAAGTTGGGTATTCAATTTAATGTAATTCAACGTCATAAATATATCAATGAACATATGATAATTATTAATACACAATTTTTTTTAAGTTATAATAATAATTAAGTTATAGTTACACATAAACTAAGTTTAAGGTATTTTATTATATTTTATTAAATTGATCAACATAGAACTAAAAAACTAAATTAAAAAGGTGAATTAGGAGGAAGGATCTCAGTCAAATGGATATGAAACTAACATAAATGCTATAACATATTGATTGATTTAATCATGTCTACCTGTTATTTATTATTAACAATTAAACCAGGTATAGAAAGTACCAAAAAAAAAGAAAAGAAAGAAGTATAGTCCACATACAAAGCTTAAAGTAATTTTGATAGTGGTGGATACATTTGTTCTGCCAAATTAAAATAAAACATGAAAATATAATATAT
>ML777224.1:531854-559914 GCA_009831015.1 Picea engelmannii | reverse complement strand
AATTTGAATCTTCGATTAACAGGGGAAATGTGAGATATTAATCTCAGAGTCAGGACCAAGTTTTGTTTAAGGGGGAGTGTGAAGTCTATTGCATTTTTGCATTGGATGCTGGTGATAGGAAAAATTGCATTGGTGATAGTGATTGTTTTTCCCGGATGTAATTAAGGGGGAGTGTTAAGGAAAATGCCTAATTACATCCTTAACTAGTTATTTAGATAGTTTACCGTTACAGGAGTTGGTAACGTCTTGTAACCATATTGTAACCATATTGTGTAACAGTACATGTTCATATTAATAGAATACACATCAATAGTGTAGTGTGTTGCATCAAATCTGTCTCTGCTTAATCTTTTCAAGTTCGACAGACCGCTCGCGCATAATCTTTTCGTGGAGCAGTTGATGAACGACCAATTGTTTGTCAAAAATTTGGCACGCAGCCACAGATAGCCTGGATATCAAGTCAGGATAGCCTGGACATCACTGAAATTTGTTTCATAAAATCCAGGAGCTCCATCCTCTTCTTGTGGAGTGCCTCCATCTTTGTCTGTTTACACAAAACACCAACCAAAAACCACAGCTGCCCATCATTATTGACAAAAAAACCTGAACTTAAATCCCTATCTGCCTGTCATTATTGACAAAAAGCTTAAACTCCAGTGGCAATCCTAATTCGGAAGCAGGTTCACCATCAATTGCTCCCATTGACGCATTATTTCCGAGATTCTCAATATTAAAAAATTATTTCTCATTTGGGCTCTCAGAATTTGGTTGTCGCCGAGGAATAGTCCGTTTGGCAACACTAAGAACCGGGTGTCTATTACTATCCAAAATGTGGAAAGATCCACCACTTAAACGAATTACTCTGATCTGTACCAGAAATTCGCTGGAATAAAGGGCATCGAGACATTGTCCGAGCAACTCCTGGATGTCATAATCGAAGGGGAAAACCAATTGTTGAGCTTTCCTTACGATGTTTGTAGAAACTAAACACTCGAGTTTGCAGAGCTTCAGTATTAATTTTCCCTTTTGATCATATATTCGTAATAGGTCCCCATCCCTGCTCCATCATTGGAAGGTGCTCCAAATTTTCATGGGTTAGAAAGAGGGCACCGTCCGGCCAATTCAAACAATCATCAAGGGAAATGCAGTCTAAGGAGTGGCCAATTGTATATCTTTGATTGCCAATCAATTCGTTCCAACCAATTCAATCTAGTAAAATCATGTAATATATTGACATGCCGAGCACAATTCCACTAGAATTCGAACAACGCTCCACAGGTTACAGAGATAACTGCATCCAGCACCAAATATCACCTCAGGTTCCCGGTCATTTCTGGTGGAAATAGTTGAACAATACTGTTGGAAATGGTTGAACAATTCTTGAATCGCAGGTGACCCCATTTTCTAGCCTTATTATGCTTTATACTTGTGAGAAGAACATCAATTTTAACCATATCTACAGCTCAGTAATTCTGTACATTCTGCACAACGTCAATGGCTACGTATTCCTTCTTTTCACGATACCGACTCTCAAAACTCTACCAGATGTTCCTCTCACATTATTTAGAACAATAATTCGAACCGATTTCTTTTATGATCTAATATTACAAGCGCTAAACGATGATAATCATCCGAGTACAAGAGACGAGAGTTAAATCGTCCATAGTCGTAGCACGCAAATCTACGGTACTCTTAAGACAATTACAAACACATTGCTGAAGGCTTTCCCTTAATCCTTTGAGCTCTACGCCAATATGCTTCTTCATAGAGTATTACGATTAGACGCAATACTGGAAAGTAAACAACCCTGCACTCTCTAACTGATGAAATCAATGTCGTGTAATCTAACCGTGCTTCATCTATATATGAGATTTGCTGGATTCACTTAACAGTCGTAATACCTATCAGTCTTGCTTGAAATTTCTCGATCTCCAACGGGAGAGAAAGAGGATTGATTTCATACTTTGGTACCTTTCTCCCAAATGAGTCCTCCCTGTAAAACAATCCAACGGTGACAACAATCAATTAAATAAAAATGTAAAACTGAAATTTACTTATGTAAATATTTGGAATACCTGGATTTTTCTATAAAGGGTGGTAATTCTGAGTTACAAGATAGATATATATCTATCAAACCCTATAGATGTATTTGACTAGTGGGTTAGCTTGATTGTAAGCCTATCTTGAATAATAAAGATACCAATACCTTTCCTTGTGGATGTTTCCCTAACACATCTTTCTACTTGTTGGTTCTTCTCTTCAACTTTCTTACAAAGTTGGCTATTTCTTCATCTTTGTTGGAATCATAGTTGCAACCGCATTTTGGTTTTGACACTGGATTTTTCTTCCTCTTTGTATTTTTGGATGCTTTGAAAGTTGTTTCTTTCTTGAATGGACTTTCCTGTTTTTTCCCATTTCATAGGTTGTAAATATTCCATGTAGCTAGTCCATGCTTAGCGTACCAAGATCTGCTCTTTATTCTAAGGATGAAATCTTAGGATCAAACCTCATTGGAATAGATCTTAGACCTTAGTATCTTATGAACAATCATAGATTATTCAACATCTTCTCCCATTCCTTTAATCTCATTCACCGTTTAATCAACTCGTAAAAAGCAAGTTGCAATGTCTTCGTGTTCTTTCATTTTCAACTCTTCAAATTGACCTCTATAAGTTTGAAGCTTGGCTTCTTTGACTTTGATATCTCCTCCATAAACATTCTGAAGTTTGTCCCAAATCTCCTTTGCAGAATCACAATCCATAACGAATCACAATGCAAAACCTTGACATATACGAATCAACCAGACCATTCATGATAGCATTTTTAACCCTTGAATTCTTTTGACTGAGTTTCTTTCCATTGTTATATGTTAGTGGAGTGGTCGGCTCTTTGTATCCATCTACTACATATTGTCAAACATCAAATCGTTTTTCTTGTACATATGTTTTCATTCTTCTACTCCATAAGGAATAGGTATGTCCATCAAACTATGGTACTCCAATCTTATCATATTCTATGATCTCCCTTCTAGTGGTTAAATTATTTCTTGAAGGAACGACTCTTATGCCAATTGTTGGAATACTTAGAGGGAGGGTGGGGGGGCGAGCATGGTGAATCAGTATGGGAAATCTTTACCACTTTCAACCACAATATATAATCTTCAACTTTATCAGTAGTATATCATTTGTGATTGCATTCAATATATCATGAGCATACAACCATAAGCACTACAATTCAACAATATCATATCAAATACACAGTACAGCAAAATTTACGTCGAAACCCAAATGGCAGAAAACTAAGGAATGTTTTCTTATATATATCAAGAATGCCTTCATAGAAAGCACCAAATTCCAAATTATCCAGTACTAACTAGAATGAGGCACTAAGCCCTTGTTTTATAGGAACTAACCTGAAGGAAGCTTCAACTCCCTGAAGTATCCAACTGCAACTAGAAGGAGGATCCAACCCCCTGATTTACAGGCACCAACATGAAGGAAGATCCAACTCCATGAGTTCTCTGGAACCAACAAGAAGGAAGATATGACTCCCTGATTTACATGCACCAACATGAAGGAAGCTCCAACTCCATAAGTTCTCTGGCACCAACCGAAAGGATGCTACAACCCTATTTCCTTTCCATGTCTTGCCACCCTGAAATATAAGTGTAGACTCAAACTATCACTACCATTGATCAACCTGTAACTGCTGGTGTCACCAACTGGTCACTTTCACATCAAACCTGGCATTGTCACAATTAACCAATCACTGTCACTCTGTCACATCAACCTATACCTGATGATCAACCAATCGTCCAACATATCACAATCCATGTCATTGTCTTTGTCATAACCTGTATCATAACCTGTACCATAACATGTACATCAACATGTACCATACCATGCATCAACCATGCATTAAACCTGTACCATATCATGCAGCAAGTGTGAATCAACCTATACCAAAACCTATACCATAACATGTACCAAGATCACAAAGAAGTGTCTCTATCAATGTACCATATCATCATCTACTCATGAACCATAACATCACCAATATGTATCTCAATATCACCAATCATGTACCATAAGATATTCCAAGTGTAGGTATCATAACATCAATGATCAACCATATATCTCAATCGTGTACCACAACCATTTACCATGTACCAAATAACAACTATGTACCAAATGATGTGCCTCGATCAAGCACCAAAGAGTGTGCCTCATACATATGCGAACATATACTAAGTGTATACTTCAACCATGTACCAACATCACAAAAATGTTCTTATAACAACCATGACACATACCAAACAAGATACAAACGTACCATAATATCACTCAACCATGTAGCCTATATGTACCTCAAACCATGTGCCTCCAGAATGTGCCATATCACTAAACCATGTACCAAGAGATACCATCAAACATGTAACATATCACTCATGATATTCCTCAAGCATATAACATACAACAAACCATATGCCAAGTATCCAAGATGTGTCTCAAGGCATATACCAAAACTCACAAGGATACCAAATACATGCCTCAAGCATGCACCATAACATCACCAACATGTAACCTTCAAAACATGCCCATAGACATACCTTTACACCTCTAGCTGACCTGATACACGATTTCAGATGTATAGCTCTTCCTCAATATCAACAACCTGGTACTATAATTCTCTTATAGGTTTGTCTTAGCCACGTGGAACTAACCCATGCATAATGTAGGGCCGCATGGGACAAGGGTCATACAACCTGTGCGGTTGCCTCGTGGGACCCCAGTAGCCTAACCCGTGGGGGTAATCCAAATTAGGGTTTCACATAGAACCCTCGCTTTCTTTTGCAATATTTAAACTTTCTCCTTTGTTCTCCTTCACTACCTCAGACTCGCCACATCAGATTTACCAATTTATCACTTGCTCACTTATAAGATATTCAATAAACTTGTGTAAGTGAATATGAAAATGAGATGCTTCTTGTCGTGTATTTATACCTTTGCTAAGTAACGTCTCTCCTTAAATTTAGGAATTTTTTTTACAACCACTTTTCCCTTTAGTTAATGAATTGTAATTGTTTAGAGGCTTCTTAACCATTCTTCGTAGCTTCCAACTTCATGACCTCATAACTACTCAACTGCAAGGAACTACATGATGTACCACCTACCATTGGAAACAATATGACAAGGACTATCCATCTATGAGTGTGTTACATGCATTTTCAATGTCCTTCATGTCCTTATTCCTCAAACAACTTTGGGCTTCATGACCACACCTCTAGGGTTTATTGTATATTTTTTCAAAGCATCTTCTCGTGAGGGCCATTCTTACAGATAATCTATAAGGGGACCACTTTAGATACTTCTCCAAATACAACCATCAAATATGTTGACATCAATGACAACCAACTATCCAACAATATCCCCATTTTTCATTGATGGAAACACTCGTACTCCACCTGTGACCAATGCTTCTAATATTTTTTTCCTCATGTTTCTCTCCCCTTTTGACATCAATGGAAAAGGGTATCTCCCTTTGGGATTTCTACCCCTATATTCATTCTTTTTTTCTTTCTATTTCGTCCTCTTTGACATCATAGGAAAAGTGGTAACTCCCCATGTCGATATGTCTCCCTCTATCTTCATGCTATTAATATGGTCTCTCTGTCTGACAATTTCACTCCCCTTCACTTCTCTTCAAGATGTTGTGTAGATCAATGTGTGGATTTCTATATATACTTCATTTTCTCGCTTTTGGTGTTTCTTTTCAATTGGTTCTTCCTCGTGTAATTCATTGATATATATATAAAAAAATCAAATTTATTTGTCTTCAAGTTTTCATGGCTCATCAAGTTCACTATTTAGATATTAATTACCACATCATTCAACAATTTCCTTCTAACGATATAGCTTCTTCTTGCGGTTTATTTTCCCTTTTTTGTTGCGCCTTTCACTGCTTTCCTTCCTATCACTAACTGATTCCACTTGTCCATTGATTGCAATTGTTAATATGCTTTCATCCAACGCCATATATCTTCTTTGGTTCATGCCTTCTATACCTTCCAAATACCTCATCAACTCCATCTTTGTTCATCTATCATAAGTAACTATCCATGACACTACCACACAACTGCACACAACGCTGACCCATTTGCTGCAACTGATCACAACATATTCCTTGTTGTTCAATTTGTATGTTCAATATGCAAATTAGACTCTAGACGTCTACAACAATTTGTACTCAATATATCCCTGTCTAAATACATACGTGTAATCCTCTATACAATCATGGAACTCTTCCTAAGAAGTGTGCTGATGATATAATTCATAACTGTCAGCTAATACCTGCATAAAAATGTGTTTTCAAATTTATTTATGTCACAAGACATTCTTCACTTTTGTCATTAAACGATTTTGAAGTTTCCTTTCCAAAATTTGCAAACACTTTAGATTGCTCGAAAGATAGTTCTCGGATATGTAGAGGTACTGATTAGACTCCCCCTCCTCAACATTCATATTTCTCATGAGTCTTCAAGCCAAATGTCTCAGAAAAATATCCACTCTGGTGCGGAGTAATGTTCCTCTTCGTATGTTGATTCATCATTTTCTTTTTCATCCTCTTCCTAAATTCTGACAATCTTTTCATTTTCTTCTTGAATTCTAACTTCATCCTCTTCCTGGATTCTAACATATTCTTTTTTCTGAGTAGATTCATCATGATCTTATGTTACTGAAAATTTTGTGAGTATGATCTCTGGGACTTGGTTTTCATTCACTTTCTCTTCTTGTTTTTCATTTCTTCTCCAAACCTTCCTATATCTGATATCAATGTTTTCCTTCATGGGATGTTCTATCATGCTTTTGGAATTTCAATCCATGTAATCATAATTGTGGCATTTGTAACATTCAATATTTGAGAGAGCCACACAATCATTTATTTTTTGAACATTTCTTCCATATGCTCTACAATCTACAACTTTATTTGCAAAGTTAGTACATGTATAACAATGAACCAAAAAGAAATTTTGATACCTAGGAGTGAATGATCTTCCTTGTAGTGCAATCCTTCTGAAATATTGCCTTAGTTGATCACAATCTTCTCTTTGTTTTTATCCTTCCTAATGATTGAAGATTCCTTGCTTCCTGAATGTAAAAGGTCTTTTGTATTCATTCTTCTCTGACTTTTGTTGACCATCATTCCTTCCTTTGAGAACTTATGCATAACTCTTTTGTTATGTTTCTTTTTTCATGGAGCTTGAACCTTCCTAAAGATGAAAATTCTTGTATCCTAGTCTATATTTGTCACTGTATGGCCTTTGATCATTGAGAATGTTTTCTAACACTTGAGAACCTTTCAAGTTTCTATTGAGCTTGTTGAATTCGACTCTCAATTTCACGACTTATTTTTCAATATTCTCACACTATTTTTCTTTATTTCTATCTGGATCTGCATTACTTCTTCCTTTCTCTTTCCTTCTTCAAGTTGGGTTTTCAAGGAGATGAATTCTTTTTTGAATGATTTGTTTTTATTCCTTTCTTTCTTAAGCTCGGTTAAAGCACTGATTAATTCTTCCTCGAGATCGACTTCACCTTCTTCTTCGTCTCTTTCACGAGTTCTTTTATTAGTTTTCATATCCATAAATAGTACAATTTCTGAATCACTATCATTTTCATCATCCTCATCAGATGAGGAACTGTCTTCTCTTGAATAGAGATTTTTCTTGAAGGCTTTCCTTTTATCTCATTTCTTGTTTCCCTTTGATATTTCTTTTCTTTCTTGGGATCTTCTTCTTCATCACTATTTGAGTTCTTATCATAAGGACACTTATTCACAAAATGACCAATTTTACCACAATTAAAACATTTTATGGGAAGCATACATTTATACTTGTTGGTTCCTCTCATCAACGTTCTTACAAAGCTGGATATTTTTTCATCTTCTTCTAAATAATTGTGCAACTGCAATTTGGCTTTGACTTGGGTTTTTTCTTTTGCTTTGTCTTCTTGGATTCTTTGAAAGATGATTATTTCTTGGATGGATTTTCTTGTTTTGTTCTCATTTCACAGGCTGTAAATATTTCATGTATCTTGTCCATGCTTAGCATACCAAGATATATTCTTTCTTATAGGGATGAAATATTAGGATCAAACTTCATTGGAAGAGACCTTAATATCTTCTAAACAATAATAGATTATTCAACCTCTTCTCCCAATCCTTTAATTGAGTTCAGTGTTTCATCAACTTGTAAAAAACAAGCTGCAATGTCTTCATGTTCCTTCACTTTCAACTGTTCAAATTGACCTTTGTAAGTCTAAAGCTTGGCTACTTTGAATTTGACATCTCTTGAAGGATCGACATTGATACCAATTGTTGGAATATTGAGAGGGGAGGGGGGGGGGGGGNGGGGTGAATCAGTATGAGAATTTTTTACCACTTTCAAACACAATATATAACATTAACCTTTATTAGAAATATATAATTTATTATTGCATTTAATATATCATGAGAATATAAACATAAGAAGTACAATTCAACAATATCACATCTACACCAAAACTTATGTGGAAATAAAAATGGGATAAAACTATGAAATTATTTCTTCTATATATCGAGAATGCATTCATAGGAAGCACCGACTTGCAAATTATCCAAAACCAACTAGAAGTAGACACCAACCCCCTGATTTATAGGAACCAAATTGAAGGAGGATCCAACTCCATGAATTATCTAGCTACAATTGGAAGGATACTCCAACCTCCTGATTTACAGACACAATCTAAAGGAAGCTCCAACTCCCTAAGTTCTTTGACACCAACTAGAAGGAGGATATGACCCCTTGATTTATAGGCACCAACCTAAAGGAAGCTCCAACTCCCTGAGTTCTTTGACACCAATCGGAAGGAGGCTACAAGCCCCTTTCCTTTCCCCATGTTTCCGCCCTAAAATAAAAGTGTAGACTCAAACTGTCCCTACCATTGATCAACCTGTAACTGCCATTGTCACCAACCTATGACTGCCACTATAAACCAATCACTGTCACTTCACAACATCAACCTGTACATGATCATCAACCAATCATCCAACCTATCACAGTCCCTGTACCTATCTCTTTCATTGTCTCTATAACTGATATACTATCAACAAACAACTATAACTAGATCCACTCACATGGATACCGAAACCATAACCATATCATGTACATCAACAATGTATCAAAACATATACCATACCATGTACATCAACTTGTACCACACCATGTACATCAACATGTACCATACCATGCATCAAGCATGCATAAAACATGTACCATATCATGCATCAACTATGCATAAACCATGTACCAAAACCTGTACCAACATTTGTACCATACCATGTACCAATATCACCAAGAAGTTCCTCTAGCAATGTACCATATTATCATCAACTCATGAACCATAACATCACCAAGATTTGTCTCAATATCACCAATCATGTACCATAAGATATGCCAAGTGTAGGCCCCATAACATCAATGATCAACCATATACCTCATTCTTGTACCACAACCATGTATCATATATGAAACACCAACTATGTACCAAATGATGTGCCTCATCTAAGAACCAAAGAGTGTTCCTCATACATATGACACCATAGAATAAGTGTATACTTCAAGCATGTACCAACATAAAAAATTTGTGTCTATAAAAACCATGACATATACTAAACCAGATACAAAGGTACCATAACATCACTTAGCCATGTAGCCAAGATGTACCTCAGTCCATGTGCCACATACATAAACCATGTACCAAGAGATGTCATCAAACATGTTCTATATCACTCATGATATTCCTCAAGCATATACCATACAACAATCCATATGCCAAGTATCCAAGATGTTCGTCAAGGAATATACCAAAACTCACAAGGATACCAAAGACATGCACCATAACTTCACCAACATGTAAATTTCAAAACATGCACATAGACATACCATTACACCTCTAGATGACCTGATAAAAGATCTCAGATATGTAACTCTTCCCCTTCCTCAACAATATGGTATTAGCATTCTCCTACAGATTTGTCTCAACATCGCAGGACTAACCCATGCATCACACATGGCCTCGTGCAAAAAGGGTCGTACAACCCGCGAGGGTTCCTCACAGGAAAAGGGTCATACAACCTGCAAAGGTGCCTCGCGGGAGACCATTATCCTAACCCGTGGGGGCCATCCAAATTATGGTTTCACATAAAACCCTCGCTCTCTTCTGCAATCCCAAAACATTGACCTTCACTCTCCTTCGCTACCTAATACTCGCCGCGTCAGATTTACCAATAGATCACTTGCTCACTTAGAAGATATTGAATAAACTTGTGTAAGTGGATATGCAAATGAGAGGCTTCTTGTTGTGTATTTATACTTTTCCTAAGTAATGTCTCTACCTAACTTGAGGAATTTTTGTTTCAACCACTTTTCCATTTAGTTAATAACTTGTAATATTTAAGGGCTTCATAACCATTATTCGGGGCTTCCAACTTCATGACCTCATAACTCCTCAACAGTAAGGAACTACTTGATGTACCACCTACCATTGGAAATGGTTTGACCAGGAATGTCCATATATGAGTATGTTACCTGCATTTGAATTGTCCTTCATGTCCTTATTCCTCAAACAAATTTAGGCTTCATGACCACACCTATGGGGCTTCTTATAGACTTCTTCAAATCATCTTCTCTTGAGGGACATGCTTAGAGCTATGCCATAAGGGGACCATTTTGGAGACTTCTCCAAATACGCCCATCACATATGTTGACATCAATGAAAACCGACTATCCAACAATAATATTCAAAATATTGTTCAAAAGAAAGATCGTTAGGTAGAGTAGGCCAAGCTCTGTCTAATATTTTGAGGAATCCACACACATAATAAGGTTGGGAACCGATAGTGGATAAGCCATGACTAAGGAGTTTTACGTGGAGGTTTTCTTGTGTGGAGATCCATGCATAAAGGTCTCACTAATATATATATTTTTAAATCTATCAAATTGAAATATATATATTGAGAAAATCTCATGGAAGTCATAAAATTATGTTTATGGAATCTTGAAGCTATATATATATATATATATATATATATATATGATCTGAAAATACTTAGACACCAATTATAATCTTTAAAAACTCATTTTAGCATCTAGCTTGATTCAAAATAATTCTTGATTGTATTGAAGTGATTTGGAGAAAAATGATGTTGTCCTTCTTACCCAAAATCTCATAAAGTGATGATTAATTTGAATAATTATGAGATAAAACAAAAAAAAAAGAAATAACTCAAATATACAATATTGATGAAATATTTTACTTAATCTCCAAGTCCCCTTTGCATAGTGAGACTGCTTCTCATAATATCAAATGTCAAATTACAATAAAAAATAGACTTGCAAAGAAAATTTTGAATTCACTCTCCAATTCTGCCGATCAAACTCAAAAATAGAGTTTACCATTCATTTCTTTGTGAAATTTTGAGAAAAATGAGTATAAATTTGACCATATTCTGAACTAGTTGAATTTTACCCTCTTTACATGTCAAATGATGCACTATGGTGATAATTAATGACAATCTAGAATAATACTTTCACAAATGACCTCTTAGCACAAAAATAAAATCATCATTGAACTCCTCTCGAGAATACGATAAAAATGAGTATAAGCATGCCTATATGTGGCCAATATACCCCATGGCATGTAAATCGAGACAATACCAAACTTGGATCCTCTCTCTACATGAAAAACCATGTCCATAATGTACCTTGAAACCTGTTCCTACATTGGGATTTGTTTCCACCTCAGATTGTGTGTCATCTCGGGATGTGTGTTGGCCTTGGACCACACACCCATAAATAGGTCACGGGCCCTAAACCACCATGCAAAAATTTGGCAACTTAATTCTATTTTGGGGAAAAATCTCCGTAACATAAGGCTCCCATGACACATTAGTTAATTCATTGGAATATTATGTGGCAAGTCATGGGATCCAACCCCACCAATCGTCGTTTGTTGGTTTTTGTTGTAACTATATATATAACATATATAGTCAAAGTTCGATGGTATGTAATTTAAACCCCCTCCGTGAATATAGCACTATGTTACATTATATACCATGCGATTGCATGAAATATGGGTCAATGGATTACCCTCAACCCCTTTTCCACTGAATCAAAACTTTATACAACTTTAAATAAAATTTTCCACATGTATGGTTAATTACAAATGCAATGGTGTGATGGTAGAAGGGTTTGGGTAAGGTCTTGGGAGGTCACAGGTGTGATCCTCTAGACTCCCAATAAATTTTTATATAACCTTATCCATAATGGCCAATGGGAGGCTTCCATGTGGAAGCCTCTCATTAGTCTATCTCTATCATCTATTAATACACAATTGGTCCACCTGATCTGTACGACTACCAAATCATCTTCCCAATCAGTCATATGATCATGCCACGTGGTGCCTTGTGATGATACCACATCATCACTGTACAGTCGTATGGTTGTGCCACGTGCCACCCTTGCAGTGGTGATACATGTCACCTTTGACCCTTTGAGTTTTGCCTTCTTTCCTTAATTTGAATGGTTATAACATTTGCATACGAGCACTGTTTGAGGTGATGTTTGTGTCATTGGGAATATCTCTCCGAGATCTACACAATGATTTAGTTTTCAAGAGCATTTGAGACAATCAAATTTTAAGATTTTCTAGATCCTCATGGACCTCTTTGAGTGTTCTGGATCCTCCTGTATCTCTCTAAGAATTTCTAGATCCTCCTAGATCATACGTTCCCACTGAATAACTTTTGGTCCTCCAAAAGTATGAATATTTCAACAACTTAGTGATGATAACCCTTAGTCACTCTTCCATCTTATTGTAATTCTCTTATCTAGTAACTTAGTGACGATGAGGCTTCTTCACCTTGTTGAATATTTCAGGAATAAATTTTCATCTTGGATCTTAGATATTAGATCAGTGTACTTATGTCTTATTTTGGAATATGGCTTTGACTCTAGCCTTTGGTACTATTGCTAATAGAATATAGCTCTAGTTCTGGCTCATAGATTCCTTCATAACAAAAGTTTACTCAGCAAATCTCTGCAATATCCAAATATGAATCATGTAGTTAACATCCAATCCCATCTTCTTCTCTACTAAAGAGGGTCTATCTCAACCAATATGAATCCAAGTAAAATGTTGATCTATGCCTTACACTTTTTTACTCTCTATTCTTGTAATGTTGATGTATTTGTAGGAGTCTTTGAATGAATTCCCAGTTCATTTATTCTCTCCTACCTTGAAAACAATTCCAAACGTATGTTATGTATACATATGTATTGTCTGAACTGCTTCTTCTCAAGGTATACATATACACGAACATTACATAATATTTTGGAGATTCTTATAGCATGCATCCTTACAAGGATATACCTCTTATTTTTTTACAAAGAATATTATTTATCCTTTAACAACTCTAGGAAGATTTACATAGCTTCTATAGTGTTCCTCCATTTGATCTACATGTTCCAACTTCTTGCATCCTTATGTTCCTTCACCTTAGGTACTTTAGAATAAGAATGTCGACTTAGACAATTCAATCTATATGTATTTCTTAGCTGATAATAAGACAACACAATTGTGTACATTGTTGTCGAAAGGATTAGAAATCTTTATAAGATCCTTCTCACTCTATAAAAAAGTGGGTATATAAAAACCATTTACAATATTCCTCTCATTTTAAACAATAAATAAGGTGGCCATATAGAAATCCTTTACAAAATTCCTCTCTCTTAACAATATATAAGGTGGCTATATAGAAATTTTACATAATTCCTCTCACTCTTATAATCTATAATGAGTGGCTTACAAGCCTTATAATACAACAATATAAACAGAATTAAAAGGTATCTACATATGCATATTATCTTGTATATTTACAATGAAATATTTTATGATGGATGGTTTATTCATCGACTCATCCTCCCCTTAGTAGTGGAAGAAGTCTCACAACTTCCTAAATCTGAAAATGCCTTTGACGATGATGTTGAATCTGACATTCAATCTAAAGAAAAAGATAATGTTGAATTAACTGAGAGTAGGTTTACTTTCAAATATGGAACATATAAATTATTCTTTATTCCCATAAATCCTCCTGACTTGAGATGGAATATTACATATCCATAACCTCTTATTGCTTTTCTGGTGTTAGTTCCAAATCCTACATAGCACTTTGTGTTGGTCTTTGAGAAATTTAGGAATACTGATCTCATCTTGGTCATGTGGTGAGATGAGCCACTGTCCACAAAACATTCCTCAATGTCTTCATAGATGAATCTGTTAAGACCATCCATTAGGAAGTATTATTTCTCAAGTCTTTCTACAAGACTATTAACTTCATCTTGGGATGTTGCTTGTCTTCTTGCAAGTTCCTTTACATCTTTCTGGTTCTACTTCGAACATAAGTGTGGATAAATTTTCCAACACTTCTCAATCTAATGTACAATCTTACCATAATAAGAATAGAGTGTCTTGTTCCTATCTTGGAACCATCATCCATTCTTGCCATTCCTGTTGGACACACTAACCATACTAAGAGGGGGGATGAATTAGTGTAGGGATATTTTTACTCCTTTACAAAACCACTTAGTTAGAAATCACCATTTACTCATCATTCATTAATTTCATTTATAACAAGTCATATGTAGACATCTATCAACAACAAATATCATCAATAGAACATCACCACAAGGAACACAAGGAACAAAAGATATATGTATAATTTTATTTTATATTACAGACTACAATCCTTGGGGATTTTTTAGAAATAACTAAATAGATAAACAATTCCACAAGAGCACCAACTCTCAATGCAAGTCTCAACCTACAAATCTCAACATCAAGCGAGAAGAGGAATCAATACTCAACAGATACTGATTTGTCAACATGTACACAAATGTTTTACACTACATCCCACATATGTATGCATACTTCCTATACTACAGCACATGTATGTACATGCCCTGGACC
The DNA here is from genome assembly GCA_009831015.1 of Picea engelmannii. Taxonomy (NCBI): domain Eukaryota; kingdom Viridiplantae; phylum Streptophyta; class Pinopsida; order Pinales; family Pinaceae; genus Picea; species Picea engelmannii. The sequence goes on along the minus strand of ML777224.1, from coordinate 544,849 downwards.
ACTATCATCCTGTGTACACCTTCACAAATTAGGGCTTTTGAAACTTCACAACTTCTTCCCTTCAGACACTTTCTCCCTATGTCACATCCACTTATGATCTATTAGTGCACTATGGATTTCACTGCCCAATATGTACCATAACCAATCACAAAAATATCTATTCCATCCAACAACCTATGCATTATCCTTAACCATATACCATTACAAATTATAGATATTTCTCAATCAGAACAAATATGAACTATTCAACCAACCAGCTACCATATTTAGACATCAATACAACCATGCAAAGAATGCCTCAAGACTTCACCATACCATGAGACAATATAAGCATGAAGACAACATATAACCATACCATATATTATATAAAAGATCCGAATCAGTAGACCATTGTTTTGGGAACTTGCTTCAGACTTCAGAAACCTGGCACCAACACTTTCTCAAGCTTCTATGGATTTTCCCTCATGTACTCTCCCTATTACATTGCCAAAACACATATATACTAACTCTATTATACTAATATCCCATGTACATATGCACCCTATAACACTAATATCCCACATACATCTCAGAAACTAGGGTTTTTCAGTATTTTTGAAACTATAAAACTTTCCCCATCAATACCTCAGAATTATGGAACTTTTGATGCGTCCATGAGTACGTACAATGAATCTTTCACCAAGAATAGATATTCAATATTCTCAATATATTTAGTCCCATAAGATATCCTTGTTCTCTTATTATACTTCTCTGTGTATCTTCCTCTAGGGTTTATCATCTAACCAACTTCCTTCTTTTGGGGCTAACCCACTTCTAACCACTTTGTCCACGTCTAACCCACTTTGTCTACTTATAACCCACTTTGATACAAATATTAAATTCTCCAATTCTAGTTGCAACTAATTTATTTTTAATTGTTTTCTTGTTGCAACTACTTAACCCATGACTAACAACTTTAACTAGTCAACTTTCTTCTAGGAGATTCTAGAATAATTTGACTTCTTTGACCTTCTAGGGGCTTCTAGAAACCCATGAGGAGTTATGTGACATTCCAAATATCACCAAAAATGGCATGACAAACACTATAATTATAGAATAGTCTCACTTACAAATTCATCGATATTCATTACATTATTCCACAATTAGCCTTGGATTCCTTAACCACACATCTAGGATGGCTCAACCACTTAACTGTTTGTACTTCAGAAATCATCTTCCTATGAGGGATTTCAATATAAGGGGACCACTTTGGATTTCATCCATTTGGTACTTCCTATCATCCATGACAAGACAACAATCTCCAAACTTTACATCATCTCCTTTATACATCAATCCATGACAATACATCACTATGACACCACTTGTCATATTTGACATCAATTAGATCTATGAAAACATAGGACATCAATCAATATATAAATGATACTATGAGAAGACATCAACTCTTTGAAATCAATCATTTGACATCAATGACAACATAATCCAAAAATCTCCCCCTTTGACATTGATGGCAATACCAACATTGATGTCAACACCAATCATTGATGGAAACATCTATACACTGCAATTATTTTCATCAATAGTCATCTTAATCACATCAATGTGACTATCTCTCCCCATTTTACGTTAATGGGAAAGGGTAGTTTTCTCCCTGGAGATTCTCCCCCTACCTGAACTCTCCTTTGGGTTCCTCCCCCTCTCTGGATGATTTAGGGATACTCTCCCTATCCACTGCTGCATCATATGCACAATCTCTCCCCCTTTGGATAAGGGATATCATTCTGATGCAATGTTGATGGCATGGATTCCATTAATCTCTCCTCCTTGAATCATGTTGTTGCAACTAATAATGGGAAGAGAAATAACTCCCCCTATGGGTATGTTTCCTCCTATCTTCTCTGCAAGATGAACAATATGATACCAATGCAGTCGACTTCTACTGCAAATACTATTGATCAACTTCTCAAAAATGATCTTCTCTTCCTATGATGATCCTTGGACCTGTCAATGCATCAATCATCCAAACTTGTTCCATACCATACATAAAGTGTATGTCAATATGTATACTATCTCATTTCTCAATCATGAAGCAAAATATACGTCAAATATGAATCATGAATAGAGCATCAACCATGTTCACCCTGTGCCATAACATGTTCCAACCACGCACATAAACCATGTACATCAACACCATACAATATACCATAAAATATCATCAATGAAGCATATCAACCATATGCCAAGAACATGTGCCAACTGTGTTCTAAGCATGTATCAATATCACCAACAAATGCCTCTAGAAGTCCTCAATCATGTTCCAAACCATGCATCGAACCATGAACCATAGCATCACCAATATGTGTCTCATCATGTACTAGCATCACAGAGTATGTACCATGACCTCATCAATATAGTCATCTAAGCCATGTACCAAACATGTGCCAACATCCATAAGCTATGTACCTCAGCCATGTGCCATATCACTTATGATATGCCTTTACCATAAACCAAGTGTCAAGAAATGTATCCCAACCATTAAGAATCAATAAATGTACCAAAAACATCATCAACATGTCATCCATGTGACTCAAACAAGTGTCATATCACATATGATATGCCTCTATGATAAACCAAGTGACACAAACCATGTGTCAAGATATGTATCTAAACCATCACGCATAAAATAATGTACCAACCAAGCACTGCAACAAGTGTCTCAACTATCCCATACATCATGTATCAAAGTATATATTAAACAAGTAATACTAATGATGTACTTTAACCCAGTACTATCACCCACAATCGTATACCATATATAAGTGAGTCAACCATGCACTGAACATGTATCACCACCAGTACCAAGCAAGTGCATCAACCATGCACCAAACCCCAATAAGATATCCATACACATATGCCATATTATCCATAAACCACGTGCCCATGATACTGCTAGCAAGTGTCTAAACAAATGTGTCAAGTATGTACAAATCATGCATTAACTATAGATCAAACAATAACTTATCAATGATGTACAACATAGTCACCTCATCAAATCATCAACTACATGTCCCAATATGTAGCTCAACCACATGCCAAATGCATGTACCAAGACATCCAACAAATATGCCTCTAACAATACACCATAAGATATATCAATGGACCTCACATATGTACCAACCATGTACCATAACAAATCTTCCTCAACCACCATTCACTACAACAAATACTAAGAATCCAATAATATCTCTAAACATGTACCAGAAGTGCGCCTCAATAGATCAATGATATCTCTAGATAGAATCATATTATCATGATCTATCTCATAACCAAAGTGCCATAATTTCACTTTCATAACAAACATTGTTCCTCAATAGGAAAAGGAAATGCCTCAATCCATACTCTAGATTTAGTATCATGCATCCAGGATAGCTATCAAGCATATGCTTCAACACTCAACCATATGTCATCACCATACATGCATTAAACATACACACAACCATATAATCATGAAAACCTACAACAAACCATGTCAGGCCCTACAAAACAGAGTTATATAATCAAATCATGTTGCACCTCATCTGCATGGCCTTCTTTTCGAGGCCTTTACCACAGATACATGGCCTGTTACACAGACAGTTCATGTATGTATGCGACCTATATATAGGTAAGATCATGTATGTATGTGATCTATCTATAGGTAAGCTCACGTATGTACGCAACTTCTTCGAGAGGAGACCAAGTATGCTTCTAAACATGTCAACATTAAGCTTGTCTCATGGCTTCCTTTCTGTTCTGGTTGTTTTGTCTTCTTCACCTACTTTTGAAGGTGTATCAACTTCTCAGAACTTGAGCTATAAGATTCCATGTTTTAATCATTGTCTTACTTCCTAGCTTCATGCGTTCTTGTTGTCATGCTATATGAAGCACTCTTCATGGGATGTCTTCTTGTGTTCTAGCAATCCTAGGATTTGTGGCCAAACTTACTATAGTTGTAGAATCTCATGGTGTGACAATGAGAAACAATATGTCCCACTTGATTACATATCCAACACCTTAGGGTGTTATAAAAAATTCCATTATCTTTCCTTGCATAATGCTGCAATCCAAAGCTTTGTGACCATATTCATTACATGTGTAGCAATGACCATGAAAAATATTTTCATACCTTTTCTTTGGTGTCCACCTTGATGGTGTCTCTCTTCTGAATTTTATTTGAGGTGTGAAGATGGCCTCTTGATGTCTTCATGGATTTGTTCTTTTGAAAGTTTCCTTTCTTTGTGTACAAGGTTGAATTGCAACATTTCTTCCACCCTATCAGAGTGAAGGAATTACATCATACTTATTAGAAGTGTTATCTTCAAGATGTATAGTTTCCTTATTGTATCCAAGACCCGATTGATCATTTGGAGATCTTTTGATATATAGGATTTCATCCAAGATTGTTGAGTTGTTCATGAACTTGATGTGAGTGTTTGACTTCTCTACTTTCTTTCTAAGATCAACAACTTCAGCTTCCAATTTATGAAATGACTCTTCCCTTTCATTTGTTTTATTTTTCATTAGTTCCTCTACCCTTTTGGGTTCTTCAATTTGGGTCTTCAAATTGACATTAACTTCAAGAAGTTTTCTAATATCATCATCTATATTCTTTCGTTATTCTGCTTGATTAATTATTTTATTCTTTATCCTTTTGATCTCTTCTTATTTTTCTTCTAATTTATTCTTTTTACTTTCTTCCCGCTCTTTGAGCATTTCCTTTAGTGCCATGGTATATCTTGGGTACTTTTCTAGGACTTCCTTGGTGTATTTTTCAAGATACTCAAAATAAATTGAGTAATGTCCTATTTCATTTCTAACATCATATAACTCAGACAAAGATTTATCTTTATGCTTCAACAAATATTCCTCTTCATCTATAGGATAACTGTCATCTGATTCTACACAAACTACTTCTAGATTTTCTTCTTCACTTGTAGAGGAACATTCAACATAATCACAATTAGAATTATTATAGGATTTTGGAGAGTCTTTACCTTCATTGTTCTTGATGGATTTGTTTTCAGTGTCTTCCTTTTTTCCTTGATATGTCTTCTCTAGCTTCAGCCATAGATCATTGGTGGAAGTAAATTCTCCCATGCTTTCTTTGACAGAAGTTAAGAGTCCACTGAAAATGGTCTTGAGAGATAATGTATCATTATTCTTTTCTTCATTTTATGTTGCAAAATTTGACTTATTATTCAATGGAAATTATCCACCAATAGCTACTTTCCAAACACCTACTCCTTTTTCCTTCAAATACCCTTTCATTTCTATTCTCCATGTCGAGTAATCTATCTCATCAAAGAGGGGAAATTCATCTGCATGTTCATCCATTTGTGTGTCCATGGATCTGCTTCAATATTGTAAGGATTATGATGAAGGCCTCCTCTGAAACGAATTGTTGGACACATTGACCACACTGAGAGGGGGGTAGTGAATCAATGTAGGGATTGTTTTACTCCTTTACAAAAACAACTTAGTTAGCAATCACCATTTACTCATCATTCATTACTTTCATTTATAAAAAGTTGTCTGTAAACATATATCAATGAAACATATCATCAATAATCCATCACCACAAGGAATACAAGGAACATAAGATATATATAATTTTACTTTATATTATAGACTAGAATCCTTGGGGTTTTTTCAGCAACAACTGAATAGAGAAACAACTCCACAAGAGCACTAACTCTCAATGCAAGACTCAACCTACAAATCTTAGTATCAACTTAGAAGAGGAATCAATCCTCAACAGATACCAATATGTCAACAGGTACACAACCTATTTATACTATATCCTGTGTATGTATGCAATATACCTATGCTGCAACATGCATATGTATGTGACCTGCCTACACTGCATCATGCGTATGTACACACCTTGGGCCACTGTCATCATGCATACACCTTCAGAAACTAGTGTTTCTGAAACTTCATAACTTTTGTAGTTCAGACCCTTTCCTCCTCTCTCACATCCACTTATGATATGTCAGTGCACTCTACCTTTCACTGCCCAATCTGTACCATAACTAATCACAAACATATCTATTCCATCCAATAACCTATGCATGCTCCTCAACCATACACCATCACATATTATACAAATTTCTCAATCAAAACATATCTAACCTACTTAACCAACCAACTACCATATTTAGACATAAATACAACGATATAAACAATGCCTCAAGAATTCACCATACCATGAGAAAATATAAGCATGAAGACAACATATAACCATAACATATCTTCTGTAGCATATTTGAATCAGTATACCATTGTTCTGGGAACTTGCTTCAGACTTAAGGAACCTGGAACCAACACTTTCTCAAGATTCTATGAATTTTCCCTCATGTACACTCACTATTACACTGTCATCCTGTGTATGTACACACCTTATTATATTGATATCCCGCATATGAACGCACCCTATTACACTGATATCCCACATACATCTAAAAAACAAAGGTTTTTTTAGTATTTTTGAAACTGTGAAACTTTCACCGTCAATACCTAAGACTTATGAAACTTTTGACAAAACTACATTTGAATCCAAAATCCTATAGCATCCTCCAACACCATCCAAAAAAATTGCATTATCATCAGATTTTACCTTAAGAACTTATAATTTTGTTGGTTTTTTATTGAATTGTTTTTTTGATATCCGACTTCCACAAAATATCATTAGACTGTTTCCCTTTGACATGGACTTAGTCAAACTCTCCTAACATATACTACAGTAGCGTTCAATAGTGAAATCCATCATAAAATTGATGCCTATTTATTTATAAAAACATGGAATGCTAGAAACATTCCAACATTCTTGCTATACTAGAGATGACTTGTAGAGGTTACAAGGACTATTTTTCCTTTGACAAACCATAATTATTTTATTTTTCACTATCATTAAAAATATTTGAATTGTGGAGCTTAATTTTTTAAGATCAATAATCGTGACTTAAACTTGGTAAAAGAAAATTTCAAATAACAATATTCTTGATCCACAAGAACAAAATCGACAATTACTTGCTAGATTGTGGGATGGAATGAAAAGAAAGGGTGATGGGAAATGTTATTGTCCTTGTAGTCAATGCATGGGATTTTATAGGAGAATATTAAAGATCTCAATAACTAAAAGGCATTGTAGGGAACATGGACATGTTGATGGTGGTGTTGTTCATTATATATGGTTTTATTTTGATCATTTTTGTAAATGTATGTATCATTTTTATAGTTGTTATATATATACACTAATATATTTTGATGGTTTGTAATTATAAAGGAAAGGCCTCCTAGGGAACCTCTCCACATGGAGAATGTGGTTGCACAACAAGCGTTGGAGGAACATGGAGTTACAAATACTGAAGATCAAGTTAATGATCATATGGAATATTTGAGGATGATGGTACAAATACATTGATCCATGATACATTTAATGTTAGAATGGATCACGACGATGATCATGAAAATGACGACTTTGATGATGTTCATGATTTACCTATACTTGAGAAGGCATACAAACCCCTTTATGAAGGCTCTGGAACATAACTCTTCTCTCAGTTGTATTGTTGATAATGAACTTGAAGGTTATGAATGGGTTTTCAAACACATCGATGACACAAATGTTAAGGTATGTAATATATTTCATCAATCACACATATATATATATATATTATCATGATAAGGGTTATCTTTGTTTCTCTAAAAAAATTATTGTTAGTTCATCAGTAAAATTAATATGTATGAAATACTTGTCGTTAATATTGTTGATATTATAATAACCATTTTTAAATTTTTTTTTTTTACCAACTTGATAGTTTAATATTTGTTACGACTGTCAAATATTTTACGTCTCACATACCTATATTTATCTTCCATCATAAAATATATTGGAATGGAGTATCAAGCAATTGATGCATGTCCCAATGATAATATTATATATTATAAATAGTATGAGTTTGAAACAGAATTCCCAAATGTCATAGCAGTAGATATCAAACATATCAAGTAACAAAAAAGGTGCCTCTCAAGCTTCTTCATTATATTCCCATTATTCCATGCATGCAACGACTGTTTAGGTGCAAAAACTTAGCAAAATTGATGGATTACCATGCACGAAATATAAGTGAATATGACATTCTTTGAATTTCTACAAATGGTTCTGCATTTAGAGACATGGAGGAAAAATGGTGACACTTTAAATAATAACCTCTTAATGTTAGTCTTTCTTTGGAAGTGGATGATGTCAATCCATTTGCAGAGATGAGATCTACTTGGTGTGGCCTATTTTTGTTATCAACAAGAACATTCATCCATGGATGTCAATAAAGAGGGAGCATATAATGCTGACAATGATTGTTCTAGGTATTTGTTTACACCAATGCTTTTTTAATGCGGTAGCATCTCATATGTCCTATTTGTTTCATAATGTCATATATTTATTTTCATTTACTCATATATATTATTTATGTATGTAAAATGGTTGAAATAATTATGTACTATATATGCTCAAATCAATTAGGTAGGTACCAAGTTAAATATATGAATGTATATATCGAGCCTCTTATTGACGAGCTACTAAAGCTATGGAATGGAATCACCATGTATGATGTCTCTAGACCAATAGGGAAAATACAATTTCAATTCCATGCAATGCTTGCATGGACAATTCAAGATGCTCCAGGGCTAACACATTTTTGTGGTATATAATTAATTTTTTTTTTTTAATAAAAAAGGGTAGATCCTATTATATTATAGCTTTAGAAAGAGAGTATTCATGACACATAGACGCCAGCTGTCCTGCCTGTGTAGGAAACCAGGACAACTGGCTTTCCCACAGTAGCATGCAAAAAACAAGGAGAGTGTTGCACCACCCTGCCCGTAGGAAACCAGGGAGTGTATTCATGATTAACAGTATTCTAGTGAGGTAGATTCTAATGCTATCCAAGCTATCAACTAGAGAGCTATAGTACTGGTAAACGACTACAGAGGACAAACAGAAAAACATGCAGACATAAAGACCTATTAACCGACGTTCCCGTTAGCATCCTTCGCTTCTTCCTCGCTGGCTGGAATGGAAAACTGTTGTGCACAATTTGGGCATTGGCGCTTAGGAGTGGCACTGGAGTAGGCCGCATAGAGCATGTACATGCGTTGCCTAACGCAGACTACTCAGAAAATCTGACCGTCGACCAGGCTTCGTATTTCGAAAATGAGCTGCAAATGCTCCGGGTGCAAGAGAGGTGGCAAGGGCGGCGTCTGCGACTTGTTGTCCTTTTCCAGTCGTCCTGTGGCTCCTCCTCCTCCTGTATCTACCTGTGGCTCCTCCTCGATTATACAGGGTGCTGCGCAAGGGTTTGAGGAGTTTTTAGCGCGGGGCGGGGCCTCTGAGTCGACAAAACAAGTTGGGGGGTCCCAATTGTCGGGGACTGTGAACATCTTACTTTCTGAGAAATCCGGTGGGAGCTCAATGCTTAGGTCTTCTTCCACAACTGTTCCGGGTGGTGAGCTTGCAACTATAATCACCCGACGTCACCTCTGCTTGGCTAGGGTCATCGCGCGTTTGAAATTCCAGTGCCTCTTTCTTCTGGAATCGGCTGCATACCAGCCGGCTCCCCTACGGGGCCTCCCTCTCACCCTCGGCATGGCTAGAGCGAATTTCAGTGCTAATTCACTGAGAAATATGTTACATCCCCGCTGTTTGGGAAGCTCCAAGGGCACATTAGAGCTCCCGGTAAGGCAGGTGGAGGAATAAAACGTGGTTATAGCCATTAAAGCCATGAGCTTAATGCTCTGGCTGACCGGACTGAGATCACTCGTGCAAGGCCTCATCGGAGAACGGAGGTGGACGAAGAAAATGCGCCTCATAAATCATGGAGTGTGTGGTAAGGATCGGTATAAATGGCATCCCTCACCTCATCGCCACGTCCCTCGCCCTCGACGCGTGTCACCCCATCCGGGGCTTTGTGGTATATAATTATAACGTGGATTTTAATAGTATTTAATTTTATGAATATGATATATTAATCATGCATGTTCTTTAAATAATTCATTATTCATTATATATAATATATTATAATTGACATAGTTAATCCATCTTTTGCAGGTCTTCAAACAAAGGGAAAAATTGCATGTCCATTTTGTGGTCCTAAGATGAAATCTTGTCGATCAAAAATTTTAGGAAAGGAGGTGTTTGATGAGTATAGGAACTTCCTCTCTAAGAATCATAGGTATCTAACTACCAAAAAACACATTTTCAATGGGAAAGAAGATACTTCATTAAAACCACAGAGAATAACACCTCACCTATGGAACTTGCAATATAATATAAATTGTCAAGGTACATATAAAATTGTCTATCTATGATCATTATATATGAAATTTTTAATTTTTTGTTTTTTCTAATGTGTTTTGATAATTTACTGTAATTGACAATGATTTTTGTAATTTCTTTAACTATGATTCATGATGGTCGTGATCATGAAGGTGTTAATGGGCTTCCACGAGGAATGAAACATTATCCCAAACAATTCAATAGGTTGGAATACTATGAGAACCTACAAATCGTTCATTTATTGGGTACAATGCATATCAGAAAGAATGTAGCTGAAACATTATGGAGAATGTTGGATGGAAGGAGTGACAGATTTATTTTTTCAAAATTTGTAGTGACATTCAGGAATCCAATCATGCAATGAAAGATGACATTGAATTAAATAATGATGGAGACCAAATTAATATAATATCTCTTCCATGGTTATTGATGGAGCAACAAAGCAATGTTGTTAAAGAATTGATACGGAAAACTAAATTTCCCACGGGATTTTGTTCGAACATAAATAATATCCTAACAAAGAAAGGTGATTTTGGGGGGGTAAAAACGCATGATTGGCATGTCTTCATTAAGGTAATTATTATGGTTTATATATTTCTATATTGGTATACTTCATGTTGTTGGTGTACATTTTTGTGTGATTTTGGAAACAATAATGAAATGATTTTATTGTTATAGTATGTTCTACCTCTATATCTCCCAGACAACTTTGACAACAATGTCAAACAATTTATATATGATCTTGGAAAATGCATGAGGTATGTAGTGATATTTTACATGCATAAATTGTTTGTTTAATTCATTGTAGAACTTATATTTGACATTTGTTTTAGTAAATGTACTTACGTACTCTATTGTTTAATTTCGTTAAATCTCGTGATTTTCTTGCATGACTTGTAGATGGTTGTCATCTAAATAAATCCATAAAGAATATATAAAGTATTGGAAGAGATAAATTCCTCTTCTAATGTGTGAAATGAAAAAGTTTCTACCTTTGTTATTTTTCAATGCACAAGAACACTACCTCATACACCAAGTTGAGGAGATTGAATTGTGTGGACCTATACACACAAGGTCAATGTGGATGGTTGAGAGGAACTTGAAATTTTTGAAGGCTTTGGTTATATAGAGAGAATGCCCCGAGGGTTCTATGGTGGAGGGATATATGGTAAACTAGACCATGGTGTTTATTACTGAATATCTTCGAGGGTTAGCATTTATTAATATCTTTTTAGATCGACGCATTGGTGATCCAAACGCCATGAACAAATTAAAAGGGGAGTACCTGATGGGGACAAGTAAATCGAGAAAGGTGAAAGGTAACTATTAGATGAAGTTGATTAATTATAATACATTTGACTATTGGTTTTTATGCATATATCGTACTTAATTATTTCACTTTTAATCTTCAATTTGCATCTATTATAAAGGTATATCATCTACTTAAGTAATTATACATTTATGAAATATTGTAATTTTATTCTCATGCACCTAGTCGAGAGTGGGATGCACTAGATTTCTACGTCGCAAAAAATATTGATTGGATGGAGGTATGGATTGAACGATGTAAACAATCCGGTCGAGGATTATCATGTGAAGGTGTGGCTTCATTTATTAAAGAAACACACTACAATGGAGATACTAATCTTACACAAAGGGAAATCAATTTACATATGGTTTAAAAGATAAACAAGAAAGAATATTAATAATCCATACTATTTAATTATTTTCAATTATATCATGTACAAGTTAATTTTTTTTTCTTTGCATACTTTCCAAACGTAAAATATTTACTTAATTATTAATTGATGACATCATTTTTATGTTTTTGGCATATTGCAGGTAAAATACCATAAGGATACGTGATGCAACGGTTGTAAATTTCACATAAAAAATTTGGATGAAATGAAGAAAACATCTGATTCTGGGATAACTGAAGTCTTTGAGGTGATGAATGTTTCCTCTAGAAGTGACATACATCCAAAAATGTTAGAAAATTGATACTATGGGTATTTGGAAGATATTATTGAGTGTGACTTTAAATCCTTTAAATTAGATCTATTCATTGTCAAATGGTATAGGCTACAATTGAATCAATGTGATCTTGAAAGAATTGTTATTGAACATGATAATGGACTTACCATGGTCAATACAAGGTCTCTTGAGCCAAGAACAAAGCCCTATGTTGTTCAAAGTCAATGTGAACATGTATTTTACTCATATGTTCCAGGCAGAGAGGGTTAGTCATTTGTTATTAGACATGATCCAAGAGGAAGGTCGGTAAAGTATAATGTAGAGGAAGATCAAGAGGTTATTGAAGAAGTAGATGATGCACTAGAGGATCAACATGAGTTAGATGATCATGTTCCATAGGAATATGTTGAATAATTAGTTGAACTAGATGATGTAGGAAACAATGTTCATGAAGATGATATGGATGATGAATTTATGGAAACTAACATCGACGATGACGATGATGATATGGTCAATCCTTACAATGTTGAATATGGATCAGATGATGCAGATGTGGACTTGGATGGAGAAGATGATCAATTACATTGAAGTGTATGAGGTATGCCTTTATATATATATATATATATATATATATATATATATATAT
>ML777224.1:516676-531840 GCA_009831015.1 Picea engelmannii | reverse complement strand
ATTGATTTAGTATTGATAGAATTATTGACTTGTATTGGTATATTGTATAAAATATTACTGTTCAAGTTTAATTATGTCATTTTATAGTATCACGGTATATGTTGTAGGATATGTTTCTTAATTATGAAAAAAAAAAAAATCATTTATTTTCTAGTACTTAGATTTGGCCGGGTTTTCGGGAATTGAGAGTGACATGTGAGGGGGTGGGGGAAATATGAGATTCCACCTTCACGTGGTTGGACCCATTCAATAGATAATATTAAAAAATTCTCAAAAATAAGAGAATATCGACATGGTTAATTCACAACTATGCTTATGGATACCTAGTTAGTTATTATATAATATTTAATAACTCAAAAATAAGGTGCGCTTGCTCATGTACTTGAAATCGACGCATATAAATCATGATATGTGAATGGGTAATTTTTTCAATTGTGCTTGTATGGACTGAAATTTGACATGGTTAGACTAGACACATGCAATGACAGCATGGGATGGTTTCCATACTCAAACATGACTCATACCAATGCCTTAAAAATTGTACTTTGGAGTCAAAACTTTGCTTCTTCTTATATTTTGTGTTTTATGAAAAAGTAATATAATATTGTTGGAAATAATCCTAAAAATAAACTAAACTCTATAAATATTGAAAGAAAAATGTAGGGAATTGACTAAGAAAAATGGACAACCTACCCACCTAACCTAACTGGAAAGTGGGTCCACTAGGTGACATGGAAACTCCAATGGAATCATGTATGCAATTTGATAAGGCTATGAGAACCATGCATGAAGAGGGTTGATGGGATGTATTCATATTCAAGGTAGCATCAATGTTTACTATGATATATGAATGCCTTCTTCTCCATTTTCATCGTTTCTACCTTGGAAATATTCATGCTTAAGAGGAGTTTCCTTTTCTCTTTCTTTCTTAGGGAACAAACTCGGGGGAGGAATAAAATACTCCTTACTATATTTAATCCCAAAGGGGGACAAACCTTCATCCTATACAAGACAATATTTCTATAAAGATGAATCTCCTTTATTATAAATATTATATAAAGTGATCAACATGATGTAACCTAACCTAGGCCAACCTAACCATAACTGATAAACTAATATTAAATGAGTGTTAGGGCCTTAACATAGGGACTTATGAGCCTTAACATAGGGCCTAAATACGGGCCTTAACATTCTCTCTACCATTCCATCCATACTCCTATTTGGATCCTTCCCCTCCCACCCCTAGATTCCATCCCCTCTCCCATGCTCCTTGGCTTCACCTTTAGTTTTTGAGGAATTTGTCTTTCGGCTTGTTCCCCCATCATTAACTATTTGTTTCTCATCCTCCCCTACCCATTGTAGCCTATAACCCTCATTTATTGGTATGGTGACAAATAATAAGGATCAATATTCATCATCAAGAGGATGAGAATTAGGGAGAAATGGAAAAATCACAACAAAAAAGTGGACAAAAATCTAATAATGAAAAGAGAGAGGCAATAACAACTAGGGACACAATCTGTCCTCTCAACCAACTATAAAAAATGACTTTGGAAATTGTACCAAAATGGAATCCAGTAAATGATGAAGGTTATGTATTGGAAATACAAAGGAATGGGTAATGTGTAAAGGAAGGAAACGTTAAGAGAAATGATAAGAGAAAATCAAACAAACATTCATCTCCTCTACGAAACAAAGATATAAGGAAGTAATATTCTATAAATGGTAGGAAATTTTTGGAAGGGTATTTTAGGTTCCGTAGTTTAGTTGTCAAAAACATATTGGTGGGAGAACTAAAGGTGGTATTATCATCATGTCTTGGAACCTAACGGGTATTAAAATAGTGATAGGTGTGAAGGAAATTAACCACTTCCAATTCACAAATGACACACTCCTTATTGTTATCAACATCATCATTTCCATTTTCATGATCATCATCATCATATCGTCATTGGTGTGATCATTGTCATCATCATCATCATCATCATCATTGTCATCGTATATATATTGTATATCAATTATTTATACATTAATTTTATAATATATATTAATTAAAAAAACAAAAGAAATTCAAACAACCTACAACTGACCACACCGCCCGTGTAGTCATTCGACACCCAGCTTTCCAAGAGATCATTCCAAGAGATCACAGGAGGTCATTCCACATCCCTGCAAATGCCTGCATAGTCATTCCACACCCCACTCATGTCATTCCAAGAGAAATTCGTCGTACAAAGAAAGAGACAGAGAAGGAGAAGGAGCTAGGAGAAGGATAAGGAGATAGGCCAATAAGGAGAAGGATAAGGAGATAGGCCAATAAGGAGAAGGATAAGGAGATAGATATAGAGAAGGAGAAGGAGAAACAAAGGAAGATAAATAATAGGTCGAATATGTCGTCACCGAAATTGGTATGTTTTTCGATTTCTTCCTTTTCTACTCAAAGGTTTCTAAAAGTAATAGGTTTTTTGTGAATCTAGAAAAGGAACTAGAAAATTCCTCTCACCCTACAAAATCTACTTACATGACTCCTTTATCCCACAAAAATACCCCTAACAAAATAGAAAATAAAATCCACCCTGCAAAATATGCTTACATGACCCCTTCCCACTACAAAAATACCCTACATGCCCTTCACACTCTAGGAATACCATTGGATCTAAGGAAACTCCATCTACAACATATCAAGTCTATAAACTCTCACAATACCATGAGGCACAACTTCAGTTAGATGGGTTTGAATCATCGATGGGAATTTCTCCCATTCCGAGTAATGTTGGGTGCACTATATTGTCCCACACAAAATAAAATTCAAAAAGAGTAGTCAAACACAAATACTTGGCTATATATAGGGACCTTATTTGAGAAACTCCCAAAGGGTGCCCAAATTAATATGCTCTCCTTAAATTTTAGGTTTTATGGTCTAGTCTAAAACTAATCACTAAAGTGGGTGGTCATAAAAAATAAGTCTATCCTCCTACTAATACAAAAACTCTGTGCACACAAACACATGTTTGAAATTACTAAAGAAACAATTGTCACATTAGCCATTTTTGGTAGTCATCTCCCTAGGGAAGTTAGGAGGTTTGACTATGGGGTGGAACTCATGTATGGTTTCTTCTCAACATTATTTAACCCTCATCACATTCTATGAACTTTATGCTTGAGAAATTGAATTTTTAATTGGATGTACTGAACTACTATATTGGACCATCCCATGGATGAAAAATCTTATGGATAGAGATGAGAAACTCGACTATGCTATGCATGCCCCACCTCATCATGTAGGATGATTTCAAATTCATTAATTGTCACATATAAATCTAGGGTACACATGCTCAATCTAATCCAATAAAAAACTATTTTGTACATATTATGGAATGAAACCACTTGGTAGATGAAGATAAACCTCTAAATATAGAACCTCTTTGGAAAAATCACAACATTGTCTAAAATGTCGTCTCAAGGAAACTTGGTAGGGTTTTTATTAAGGAGGAATTAATCATGAGAGTTGGTACATATAGAGATTCAACCTTGAAGGAGGATCTATCTAATCACAACAACATACTACTTGAATTATCCATTGGTGAAAAGAAACCCCCATCCTAGTTTAAATTCAACCCACACTAGCTCTCACATGAGGATTTTAGGAACTCATAAAGAAAAATTGGGTTGAAATACCATTAGAAGAGGAGGAGCTTGCAATGTCTATGTTTTCGAGGAACTTTATGAAGGTTAAAAATATTTCCAAGGATTGGGAAAAAATCGCTTTCAAGTAAACATATGTGGATCTATTAAATGTCGAGGATCTAAGGATCACCACACCCTCTAAAACTTACCATGAAGAGCTGATCCAAGCCGTATTAAGGGCATGAAAAGAGGCCAAATGGCACATAAGGAGTAGAATAACTTGGCTGACAAAGGGTGCAATTAGAAAACCAATTTTTTTTTATTGCGAGGCATTGTTTTGAAGAAAAATAACACCATATGAAAACACTTTGATGGAAATTGTCATAAGGCATGTACTTCAACACAATACTTGCACAATTGAGGTTCATTACAAAAAAATATACTCAAAGAACCCAAGAGAAAACATCTAGAAATCATGGCATCTACCTCCTTTTCTGATGGATTCCTAAATGATGTACAAAATGGAACTTTGATGAAGCCCATCACCAAAGTGGATCTGCTAGAAATCTTGGAATCATTTAAATAAAAAAAGGCTCACATGCTAGATGGATGGCTCATGGATTTCTACCTAGCTTTCAGGGAGATCATAGCCAAGGAATTGTTCATAATGGTGGAGGAATAATAATGCTTAGGTAAAATACTTTCTCCATTAATAGTACATGCATTACTTATATTATGAAGGATGAGACTTAACCCTTCTTATTTTGAGCATTACAGTATAATATATTTTTCTAATTGCATATTCAAAATAATATAAAAAATTATCAAAATAACATTGACATGGAAATAAACATGTGGAAATCATCCATCGAATTCCAACATTTTTCTAAATCTATTCATAACATGATACTTTGCTTCCTACCTTTCACCCTAAAACTCTTTTAAGATTGTATTAGATATTTTGGTTTCTATCTTAAAGAAAATGACTACCAATTTAGGCACAACTTATGGCTCTATGAAAAACTTCAAAGGCCTATTAGTTTATGGCGCAAAAAGTGGATATCACTTACTCGAAAGTTGGTTTTGATAAAGAGTATACTAGAGGCAATACTAGTACATTGGTTATATCTAACAACTCTTCCCAAGGATATGATTACAAAGATCTATAAATTAAGCTTAAACTTCCTCTAGTCTAGTAACAAGCAGACCACAAGTATGGAATTGATCAGGTTGGAAATAATATATAGGAAACAATATGATGGATGATGGGTTCTCAATAACCTTACAAATTTCTCAAAATCATTGGAAACTAAGGAATTATGGGGTCTAATTACACAAAATATTTTTTAGTAGAATATCCTATGGAAAAAATACAATGAAACAAATTGATTAATGGAGTGGATTTGATTTCATCCATAAAATCAAACATTTGGATCCCAATTCTAGCAAGCCTTGGTTCAAAGATTTGACATTATTGGTGCATACTTCGCCTAAGACCCTAGTGATAGAAAGGATATATACATTAGAAGAGATGTTTTACATGGTTTGCATACAATCTACAAACATATTTTTGTATAATATGGTTAACCTTCTCCAACAAATGAATGTGGTAACTTTTGAATATGCGCATGATCATAATAGAGGATTGTTGTGGAACTATGGATGGAAATAGGTTGGGTAATTGGATCTCATAGAGCCAAAAACATCCATCTAGAACTAATATATGTCAAGTTTAATCTCTTCAATGATTGTATTGACCGATAGGGAGGATGCACTCATATGTGTAAGAAATCTAATTGGATGAATTAATTCACTTCATTTGGGATATATGGAAATGTTTCCCCAGTAGGATATAGAGGACCCCCCTTGGTTGTGGTGTGACCTATGGAAAACAATAGCCCATCCAAGTGTAGATATATTCACATGAATCACTTGAATAGTGGAATCTTGGTATGGGATAACTTTTGATGAAGTGGATGGGAAGGTCCTAACATCTATGCTTTATCTATAGAAAATTCTAAGACAACCAATCACACGTTTCTCCACAATAATTTCACTTGTAAAGTAAATGGTGTCATAAATACCTTCTGTTTTAGTGGATAATAGGAAAGAGAGTTGTTGAAATAGGCTTGGAACAAATGGTTTAAAAATAGAGGAACCCTAAAACAATTGATTCCTATTCCATTTCACATCCTATGGGGTATATAGACCATAAAGAATGATACAATATTCAAGGACATTAAACCCTCACCCTCTAATATAATATATAGTTTTGAATATCCCTTAACTCCATTGGTTGCTCACATGAAACCAAAATCTCAGTGGATGGTTCCACATTTGGAAGTAGATTACACGACACCATATGGTTTCTGCAATGGTGTGTCCTATGATAAATACATTTTTCTCACCCTGTATTTGATCCAATGGTTGGATGACCCTACAACCATCCTTTTCAACCAAAATCAGTTATTGTTTCAAATTGAGCATGGCATCATTATAATATGCCAAATCAATCCTTGACAATGCTACATAGGGATCTATGTCATCTAGTATCACAATGACCTCAAAGTCCACATAAGTATTGACACCATTGAGACCAATTTTCATCTACTCTAATGTTTCAATTGTAAAATGCATGATTGATTTTCCAACAAAAATTAAATTGATGAGTAGACCAAGTTGGGTCATCCCATGAATTACCATGATTTATTCAACTGGATGTCCACATCTAGTCCTAGATCAAGCATGACTTCTCGCACCTCGTACCCTCTAATCAATGCATTCAACCTGAATTATTTTATGTAAATTTTTCTCTAGACACGTTCTAAGGGTCTATTAAGTGTTGTTGTAGGTGATCCTAATAACCTTGCTAGTACCCTTTTTAGGTTGGTTGCAGTTCACTCATTTTCTAGTATATGTAGGAACATTTTTAACAATTCATGGATTTTGTCTTCCACTTACAGTACCAACATACTTAGGTAGTAACTTGACAACTATAATATAGATGAAAATCCATCTATTTCTTTGTGGAAACTACGTCACATGCTCAAACAACTTCCCACATCACCTCAACCACATCTCTCAAATATCCTTTCTACCAGAAATACACTATCTACAAGGCCAATTCTCACAATATCAGCATGAAACTCTTATTATTGTGAATCATATTTTGGAATCAAGAGAATGTTGTAGCTTTCTATGAATGATTTTTAACTATTTATCTCATTCGATGGAGTGAAGGTACAACCAAAAAAGTATTTATTAGATCTGTCCTCCTCAAGTGAGGGAAGTTTAGGAAGACTAGAGGAAAGTGAGACATCTAGTAGGCCTAAAAGAGGGAGATCAACTAGATGTCAAAATATTAGAAGAAAATTCCATAAACGAATGGATATTTTTTCTCGCGGAAGTTGGTTCATTTTATTATTATGATTAGATGATAGGCCACATCGAGTTTCCCTTGAGGTACAAACATATAGTGAAAGAATGTGTACCCAAGGATATTCCTCCTCTGAACACATATTTTTGTGTGAACGAGAGGATATTTTGGATTGCACCATCGTCATTACATGGTTTGGGTTTGTTTTTCATGGATGGCATAAAGTTAGGTCACAACAGATGTATTGAATTGATGGAGTATGTTAGATAATGCTACAATTATAAAGATTGGATGCAACTGGTCCAATATACACATAATATCTGCATATACAGAGTGTCTGCAAATTATTTATAGCTAAAAGACAATAATCAAAATAAAGGATTGAGTATGTACATTGACGGAAGGCCAATAGCATCAGGGAATATTACAGGGTTTATAAACATTACACAACCTAGGTCTACAAATAAACAACCCAATTGCGTATTTGAGGGGCATGAAGGAAACTGTGTTTTCGTGTGTGCCATAAAATCAATAGCTGCAAGGGTAGAGTTCTTGATCAATTAAAATTTGAATCGAATAGATACAAATGTTGTTACTATGGGAGTGGTAAATATAACATTTCAATAAACCTATTATTAATGAATATAATAACTTATGTTTTTGTTAATTGATGTTTTTTGTTAATGCTTCATTTCGATATAAGAAATATAAGGAATATGTTTCATTAAATGACACCATCCTCTAGGCAATAGATATACCTCATTTCTAATTATGTTTTTTCAAGAGTCTATTAGTTTCATTTTGATATTAATGGTTTCAATATTTTTGTTGTAGGTTGTTGATTAGGGCAAGTCCTCGATGGATGAGATGACACCATCATCGGGGAAATATGTATACCCAATTGTAATTTTTACAAATTAAATATAAGCAATGTGTTTTTTAATTATGCTTTTTCCAGAGTCTATTGGTTTCATTTTGAAATGAATCTTTTCAATATTTTTGTTGCAGGTTGCGCCTGACTAGGGATAATCCCCAAATATATATTAGAGGACACCATCATCTACCCAGCCGGTATAACCCATAGTAATTGTACAAATTAAATATGTTGTATTATTACAATTTTTTTTATCAATCTATTGGTTTCATTTTGATATTAATGTTTTCAATATTTTTGTTGCAGGATGTGCCTAATCAGGGAAAGTCCCCATTAGATCAGATAAAACCATCCTCGGCCCAGCCACTATAAACCATAGTAATTGTACAAAAAAATATGTTGTATTATTACATTTTTATGACGAGTCTATTGGTTTCATTTCGATATTAATGTTTTCTATATTTCTGTCTCAGGATACATATCCATTAGCAGAGAAATCCATAAAAATGAATGTGGATGAGATAATGTGTGATGATGACATTGCATCATCACTTAACCCCTTTCAGATGTTAAAGAAGTCCGTAAAAAAAATAAATGCATAAATCCTTCGTTTGATATCCATTCGGCCGCAAACATAGGATATTAAGGAAAAGATTGATCGTTTTACTATGAGAGCCTAGTTTTTGAATGTCAGATGTGCGATATTTAATTAGAAGATAAATTCATTTATGGATTTATATTTTCTACTTGTATATGTCATGAACTAAAATATTTTTTTTTACAGACGTATTTGCGTCCAGATAATTATGGTGAGGGGCTTGTTGCTACTATTGATGTTAGTGATGAGTCTTCCCATCATGAGCATCTAACCCCACATGCATCTGAAAATGTGCCATTTTTTTTTTCGAATGAACAGTCGGAAACACATAGAAGGACAACCTAGAGGGAAGATGTGGGTGCATCCTATACTACTCGACGCACTACAGATCATGTAGAATAGGGTCAGGGGGTGTATTCAATAGAGAGTAGTATTGATATTGCTCAAGCAACATTTCCTGGATATTCCAATGTTATTAGCTCGGGAACAATACATACCATATTTTTGGTGGACGAAAATCTCGTTCCCATAAAGATAGAGAAGATCCCATGTATTTAAAAAACGTTTTAACTATTATATATAACATGATTCAAAATTTAATCCTAGATCATTCTTTTTAAGCTAATCATGACATGATCGTTTTGCAGGAAATGATGATTTTTTTAAACATCTAAATGATTGGTCACTAGATATATTTGGGCCCACCATCCGCACAAGGTGGGATAGAAAAATTAAAATTTTAAAAGATGAGCTCATTAATCACTTGATTGGGTTGTTCGGTGCTGAGACCTTCAACCGAGCGAAGGTCCTCAAGAAATTTGGCCAACATATGAATATTCTGAGGGAGCAATATAAGGTTTTTCTAGAAATGAACCCTAGGTATGAGCACCCTCCAATGATTCCACTAAGGGAGTGGAAACCGCTGCTGGATGATGGAAGGGAGAGGGATTTAAGAAAATAGGGAAATCTACCACCAGGAACATGAAGGTATGCAATACTTTGAACAATGTAATTATATGTTTCTTATTATTTATTTTTACATGAAATTTGCAACATCTAATATATTTCAAACTTTTCGTAGGCTACCAAACACATCAAAGGAAACAAAGGCCAGACTAGAAAAGAATGACTAGCACAAGCTTGGGCCTGGTGGTTATTCGAATCTGGTGGTGTGAATTGTAAGTATCCATAACTCAAATATTGTATCCAAATAATAAATTGCATATAATTTTTTTTTATGTCACCATAAAAGATAAATTGATGATCTTATGAAAAATTGCAGGACGATCTATTCAACGAAGTGCCAATGGAGGATGACTTGAGGCTTGGTTTCTAGCATGGCTTTGCATTTGTTGTTGAATTCCAAAAAATATTTGGCATTGGGCCAACATAGTCTTCCAGTGATCCACGTTGGACACAGGTAAATAAAATCAACAAAGTTTATTTAAGATTGATTACTTGTGAAATCTATTAATTATTAATTTTGGCCATAAAATTTTGAACGTCTTTGTTTTAAGTAGGAAAGAAACAATAAACATAATGTCGAGGATGGAGAATGACTGACAAATGAAGGTCATGTTATGCATCTTGGTAATGGATTTGTTCATGTGCTACAAAAAACTTAGTATGAATTAAATTTGAAAATATTTAATTGCAAATAGTATATTAATTTTAATCTTTGATGTTTCAACTCCAGATCATGTAAAGGGTCATACTATACAAGATGAGGCTTCATCTAGACAAGGATATGAAGTACATTAATTTCTTATTAATGAAATACTTTTAATGATATAAACAAAACATACGAATTTAACATTTCTTGATTATTGCCGTAGATCCTGACACCTTACATCAACATCCATGTCGTAAGTACACGACCCAACAAACAATAATACAAGCTGCAAAGGTGACCAAAAGAACTGATAAAGATGTTGTGGAAGATGATCAATTTATTTATGATTTTGTGAAAAGAAAAAAAGGGTGAAATCATGAAGACGAGTGTCTATTTTGCTTGTTTTATGAGAAAAAAAACTATATTTTCACAATTTCTTCAACTTCCGTCATACAAAAGTATTTTTTTTATTTAAAATTTCACTTTACAGTAAAATCAAAACTTGTGAAGAATTTCGTTATCTTTCCAATGACTATTTTTCAATTTTTTTTTATTAAGATTTGATATGTCAATTTGAAAATTGTTTAATAGTATGTTCCTTAAACATGAAAGGAATGATAATGAGTTATTGTTTCCTCCAACAATGTATCTATTATTAAACTTATGTTTTTAACAAACAAAATATACTGCAACAATCTACAGAGACTCTATTTTATTATGACTATAATTTTGAATCTAACGGATGAATATTATATTTCTAGATTTTTTGAAGTTGACCAGGATGAAAACGTTGCAGATTTTAAACACATGTTTTCCTCCACCTTGTATCTATCTTAATTTTTACTTAAAAGTAAAATTTAAAATTACTCTTTTGAAAAGAATAGTTTAAGGATTATGAATATAATTGTTTCTAAATTTTTCACTGTGTATTTTTAGAGATACAAATATCTCATTTCACTGAATCATAATGTCTGTTGAAAATATTATGCAATGATTTTTTTTTAAAATTAAATAAAATTAGATAAAAATAATGAAAATCAAAACAATTCATAGGAATTGAAAGTAGATTCAATTTTGTAAATGTTGGTGTCATTTTCAATTTTTTTTTTTGAGTATTTGTAGGAGTCTTGATGCAGGAGCATCACTCCATGTTAGCAGCGTGCCAGCCAACCAGCACATCCGACACACATTTAATGGAGAAAGGGAGAGGCGTAGCCCTCTCAAATTTGAAATTTGAAATTTCAATAAATGATTGTAAGGCTTTTAATGTCAGATCATGCCTTTGTACATGTAGTAGTTGAGGTTTCTTTTAATGGTTACCTACAGGTAAGTCCAGATCAGTTAGGACTGGACATCCATTTATGTAATGTAGCCGTAGGAGCCGCTCTGTGATAGCGATAGCTCAGAGATGGTGAGGTAGAGGATAAGCTCAAGAGAGCCCTCATTTTGTAATAGGAGAGCAAGAAATGAGAGTAGAGAGGAGGAAAGGAGACCGGAGCAGAGAGGTATCGAGAGAGAGTTGAGACTGGTTACAGTCCAGCCATGGAAAATCATCTGTATAGAGAGACAAGGATTAATAGAAAAGCAGTTTTTCCTGCATATGGTTGTTCATGTATTTATGTTTCATGAATGAATGTTGTAGATGTATGTTAGATTTTCATCTGCAGGGATAGATAGAATTTGTCTATTTGATTGAGTTGTGATTTTTGTTTGGGTTTCTTTAGGCTGTGCAATGAGTGCACAACAGAACATTAGAAGTTATGAAGCCATCACAAGGAGTGCACATCTGAGCTCTGCRGAGTCAAAAAGAACGTGCAAGGAGTGCACACTAGAAGGATTCACAGACTCAAAGGAAGACTCAGAGTTGTTGAATACTCTGGGGGAGGAACTGTGTAAAGGTAGGCACAGAGAAGGAATAGAACTACTGAAGGYTCTGTAAAGCTCTGCCAGGAGGGCATTGAGCGAGTGCATAGAGTGCACCAGAGAACTCTAATTCGGGTTCTGAGAAAAGAGAAATGTCGAAGAGAAGACACTCACAGAGTTGTTGAACACTATGTGGAGAAAGGCTCTACAAGATGTGCATTGAGCCGAAGAATGCCAGGAGGGCGTGAAGCATTTCTTTACAAGAAATACGTCGTATCTGAGTTTAGAAAAATACTCAGTAGCACAAGGAGTGTGCGAGGGTGGACTTATTTTAAGTCCCGAAGCTAAAGAGGAACAATGCCTTTGCGCACAGAGCCACAAAAGAGATGAGCATAAGGTTGAGAAACCTTTCAGGGTTTTCTGAGTTGACAAAGCTCAGGAGGAACAACATTTCTATAATGCAGACGAGACCCGAAGGAACCAAACTCGCAAGAGGAAGAGTCAAAGGCTGAGACCTTCAATACTTAGAAAATCTTCTAATTATGGGAGAAGCATGAAGCTCAGAAGGAGAGCGTGCAAGGAGGATGGATCTGAACCGTTAGATATAGCATACGATACCTGACAGTTGTTGGATCAGGTGAAGGCGCACGGGGTTTAAACCCTTGAATATCCACACACTTCAGAATTCGTGGATTGGAGCGGCAAGGGATTTTGGAGTCGGTGCATCGCGAACTCCCGGTTTGTGAAATCACGCCAGCCATTGGATCTAGAGCATAGTGGCCTGAGAGCTGCTGGATCACGGATATGTGCACAGGAGGAGTGCACATAGGAGGTGCATACAAGATCTTATCGTGACCATCAGATCTCACGTAAAGGACCAATAGCCATTGGATCCAGAAAGAGGGGAATGAGGTTTAACCCTCGTAGAAGCAAAGGAGAGGACTCGTCGAAGTCCCGAAAGAATCATAACCGTCCATCTCAGAGGACGTGTGTCAAGAGATCCACATTTTGGGGATTCAGACACCAGGAGATCGAGAGTGAAGAGTCTCCATAAATCGCGAAAGGAGAATTTGTGAAAGGACCAGGATCGTCCATAGGAGTATGCATGGAAGGCGATCAAGGTTTCGGGAAAAGGCCCGAAAGATTTCGGTTCCAGGAGGACTGGGCCATTGATCTCTCAGAGGGAGAGATTTCGGAATTTCGGGAACCGAGGGTTCAAAAGACAGAGGACAGGGGGGAATGCTCGCATCACGGTTTCCTGAATCACAAAAGATGGTAGTGGTTGGTCATGGATTGTCATTTTGGCATTTCGGAACCCGGGTGTTTGAGAAGCCAGGAGTCGGGAGACGTGGAGTCCGGACTCGGGAAGTCCCGAAATCCCAAAAGCAGATGACGCCAGAATAGCACGAGCCAAGCCGTTAAGCCCTTTTTGGCATTTCAACAACTGGGAGTTCAAGAGAGAAGGAGTCGTGAGAGAAGGAGTCCTGACTCACGGAATCGTGAAATCATGAATTCCGAAATCCCGAAAAGAAGACGTGGTCATGGGTAGATTTCAACATTTCAGGGTCTGGGAGGTTGACGGACCAAGAACCGTCTGTAGCTGGAATCGTGAAATCATGAATTCCAAAATCCTGAAAGAGGACTGTGGTCACAGGTGGATTTCGGTGTTTCGGTGACCGGGAATTGGAGGGACAAGGATCC
This sequence comes from Picea engelmannii, assembly GCA_009831015.1. Lineage (NCBI taxonomy): Eukaryota > Viridiplantae > Streptophyta > Pinopsida > Pinales > Pinaceae > Picea > Picea engelmannii. The sequence goes on along the minus strand of ML777224.1, from coordinate 518,189 downwards.
TGGGAGAGCTCGCTTGCAGGAGTCCCGAAACCCCGAAACGCGAAAGTAGTATTGCTCAGAACAAAGAAGAGCACCAGAAGATGGGCGTGCACACATATTATCTCAAAGCCTGTGCCAGGGAATTAAAGGGACCTATGGATTTGTTCAAAGGGTTCAAATAGGAGCCCGAAGAGCCATTTCGGCTCAGAAATTGGAACGATCAAGAGACCGGGAGGTCAGTGGACCCTGCAGAGGTAGGGGGTTTGCATCAATTTGTATTAGAGATGATATTTTCATCTGTAGACTTCAGGCGAAGGAGACAATAGCTGAAGGAGACAACAGGTGAAGGAGGAGAAATTATGGTAACAACAAGTGGAATCAGAAGTAGAGATTCATCTATATACAACAGGTGAGAGAAGCAGGGTGTAAATCCTCTGTGGTGATTGTTTGCAGGTGTGCAACAGTCAATAGACAGTGAGTTAAGCTATAGGAGGATATGGAGATTCTCTCAGAAGTAGAGTGATCCATAAGTTTTCCAAGAGGGAAGACAAAAGGTAAAGATAGAGATGGCTACTAAAGGCCATGAGCATTGTGGAAGAGGAGACCACCAACAGATGAGTAAAGTAGAGATCGACAAGGAACTCACTGAGATAAGAGCGAGAATGGAACAACTAACATTGAAGATGCAGTAGGAGGTAAAAGTACACTAAAGGTACATGTGACATCCCGCTTTGGCGCATTGAGAAAACTTATTATTTGAGGACACTGGCTCGCAAGTGATATGGACCTTTTTGATGTTAGACCATTTATACTTGATTATGATGCGATTGACAGATGACATGATGTGATACTATTTGATGTAGATAGGTGCTATTGACTCAGTTTTATTGAGTGTGCAGGGTTTTTTACCTTGAGGATGCAGAGGCATCGGTAGAACCCCCTGGGACTCCGGACTGAGTCAGGGAGTGTGCTTTTTGGGTTGATTTATTTACTGTGATATTTCATTGATTTGATGATTTGATGTTGACATTTCTGACATGATTGTTGATGATGCAGGCTAATGATATCTTGCCAACCAGACTCACATATGGAGTAAAGGGGCCACACACGAGTTCCAGAGAGGTTGAGGGAGAGGGGTGGACGACAACCCTGCCACCGCCTACTAGCACTCCTGCCGTGGCTCGAACTGTAGGTTAACGATTACCTAGTTCGAGAGGATCCACGATGCCATGAGGGAAGACTGCGATAGTCGCTCACGATGACTCTAAGGGGCGCGCAATAAGGCGGGGGCTTTATTCCTTAGAGCCCTTAGTCTCCCACAAGTTCACCTGGCAGAGTGTTGACTCCAGGGGTTATAGATGTCTACCAATTAGTCCAGTTGGCGAGTGGCACCTTGGAGCACGTGGTGCATCCTGAAGGGCACGTCGCACAAAAGAAACACAAGAAGCGAGTGGCACCCTTGGAGCACGTGGTGCATCCTGAAGGGCACGTCGCGTAAAGGAAATGAACGAGGCGAGTGGCACCCTTGGAGCAC
>ML777224.1:465859-479689 GCA_009831015.1 Picea engelmannii | reverse complement strand
TTAGGCCATTAGTTGTAATTATACCTCCTAGTCTCCTATATATACCAAGGAGACATTTTCATTTTGAATCATCTTGTACTTGAACATTTAAGTGGGGTAAAAGAAGGTTTCCCCCTCGAAGAGGCTTATTATCTGAAATTATCACTTTTTCAAGGCATTGAGTACTTTTCCTGAGGTTTTTCTATGCTATATTGATGTTTGGTTCTTAACAGCCTGAAAGATTTCAGTTTCAGGAGGACTGGGCCATTGATCTCTCAGAGGGAGAGATTTCGTCATTTCGAGAACCTGGGGTTCGAAAGACAGAGGACAGGGGGGAACGCTCACATCGCGGTATCCCAAATCGCGAAAGCCAGTAGTGCTTGGTCGTGGACCGTCATTTCGGCATTTCAGAACCCGGGTGTTTGAGAGGCATGGAGTTGGGAGACATGGAGTCCCGACTCACGAAGTCCTGATATCCCGAAAGAAGACAATGCCAGAATAGCACGAGCCAACCTGTTAATCCCTTTTCGGGATTTTTGCAACTGGAAGTTCAAGAGAGAAGGAGTCGTGAGACAAGGAGTCCTGACTCACGGAATCACGAAATCACGAATTCCAAAATTCCGAAAATAAGACGTGGTCATGGGTAGATTTTGACATTCTGGGGTCCGGGAGGTTGAAGGACCAAGAACCGTCTGCAGCCGGAATCGCGAAATCACGAATTCTGAAATCACAAAAGAGGACCATGGTCCCAGGTAGATTTCGACATTTCGACGACCGGGAATTGGAGAGACAAGGAGCTTGGGAGAGCTCGCTTGCAGGAGTCCCAAAACCTCGAAACACGAAAGGAGTATTGTTCGAAACAGAGAAGAGAACCGAAAGCTGTGTGCATGCACAAATTTTCTCAAAGCCTGTTCCAGGGAATTAAAGGGACCTATGGATTTGTTCAAAGGGTTCCAATAGGAACCCGAAGAGCCATTTCAGCTCAGAAATTGGAACGATCCAGAGACCAGGAGGTCAGTGGACCCTACAGAGGTAGGAGGTCTGCATCAAGTCCGCAACCTCCAAAGTTTAGGTAAGCTTGGGGGAATTCTCTGGTTTTTGTATACAGTCCCAATTTCTTGTTTTCAACTGAAAGACTAAATTCTAATGAAAACTGTCAAAACTAAATGGTTTCCAAGGTTTTCGACCAAAAAAAACTTGTTCTGGCCGGAAGATTGTTGAGGGAATTTCGTTGATCGAAAAAAATGAAAAGACACGTCATATCATTTCATTTCGCGCCAAATAATATACATATGCTTTCATCCGAACACATTTAACAAAATTCATCGCTTGTTTGATGGTTTTCTAGAGCACCTAAAAAAAGTTTCGAATCATCTTTTTGGTTTTTGTTGAATAAGGTAATTGATGTTTGTTCAAGTTTTTGTTGGAATAACAAATTATATGTTGAAAGATAAATGTTGAGCATTTTTCAAGATGAAGTCTTTGTTGAACATATATTTTATAGATAACTATAAAAGTCATGGGAAATAAAATTTTGTGCAAGAGAAAATTTGATCGCACTCGAGATGATACTCGCCATAACGAACAAAGAAAGAGCATTATGCAGAAAGAAACAAGAACGTGCAAATATTGAAGAAAGAAACGATGATAATGTAAATATATATTTTCAACAATAAGAAGTCCAACTAGGTATGCATGCACATATTGTCTATATTAAAAGTATCGAATTCAAATTTAAAATATTGTTTAATATAATTGATTGTAATTACAAATTGATGTTTTTCAAAAAACATAAATAGATTTGTCTCATAATGTCGAAGAAGACGTTGAAACCCAAATTGAAGTAGAAGATGAATAACCTATATATATGTACATAAATTTAGATAATACAAGATGGACACTTGTATATATAGTTTAGTGAATTTATGTTCGAGTTTTACTTTTTAATATAAACTTTAAATGGAAATATGCAGGAGAATCTATCAACATTGATGATGAAATATTATAAAATCTTGATACTGACAAATTTGGAAAGAAAAAAGATAAGAATTATATAAGATATTGAACTAAGAATATGTATAATACTTTTTTCAAAGTACAAGATCGAATTTTACTTTGTATAGTAAAGACAAGAAAGTTAAAAGAAGCTACATCATTATTGGGTATTCAAAAGTTGACAAAAGATACAAAGGTGAAACAGAATGTCTTTGACAATATAACTAGTGTATTAAAAGATTTTGGAATATCTCGAAAAAAAGATGTCAGTGTTGCACGTAGAGCGATACAAACAACAATTGTTTCATCTAGCAATATAAAAGATCGTTTGACACGACACATGGAAAAAACGATGGAACGTCAAGAAAAACATTGCACAAACATAGAAAATTTCGATTGCAAATAGATGCAAATGATGAACTAGCTTGCTGGACAATGATTTCTAGACAACCCTACAAAGATAGACTTGCAGAAAATGTTAAAGAATTGGCTCGTAATTGTTGGTTGGAAGAATATCATGTTTCATCACATACAAGGGATGTGTTGTGACAAAGAATAGCACAAAAACATTATGAAGAACATCCAAAACATATATTTCCAATGAAACAAATAGAATTGTTCAATAAGTTCAAAGAAGAGCCCAAAGAAGTTAAAATTTCCATCAATACATTTGTGCAACAAAAACCATGGTTTGTTAGATCCATCATTGTTTGTGACACTTGTTGTTGTCGTTATCATGTGGAATTTGAGTTGTATTATGACACTTTTTTTGATTTTTTTAAAAATTTATGGTGAAGTTCACCTCCTCCCACATTTCGTTCTTTTATATCTGAAATTCATTGTGAAAGAGAAGGTGATGATTTATTTTACAAAAAAAATTGTGTTGGTGGAAAGAAATGTGATAGTTGTGGAAATAGAAGTTTGTTTCACTCAAAGTATCAGATTGATATGAATGATCAATCATTTTCTAATATAAAACTCAATTGGAAGAGATATGAATATATCAACATCGCGGATCCACATTCTTCAAATGTTATTTCCAAAAGGATTGATTTGAGAGTAGATAAAATCAGTGTGATATCGTTTTTGAAGAAGTTTGAGGAAATTTTTTATAAATACACCAAGCATTCACATAGAGATCGATGGAAAGACATACAATTCAAACGATCCCGTGAAGCATTTTCAACATGGACAATTTTGTCTGTAGTTTATTTTGTAGAGAATTACACATTTGCTGCACAAAAAGAAATACAAAGTGAATATTATCATTCTGATCAAGTCACGATATTTGTCCATGTTCTATATAGACATTCTCAATGGATTCTTGATAACATAGAAACACCAATTACAATCGACATGTTATTAAATAATATCACTTTTATATAAGTGATGATCGAGCACACAACACACATTATGTACAACATTGTTTTGATAAATTTTATGATTCATTGAAAGAACACGAAATCAGATTCAATCGACATTAGATATAGTCAGATGGGTGTGCGGGGCAGTTCAAATATTCACGATCATTCTATTGGTTATGTTGTATTCATAAAAAATAAAACATTACACATTGTTGGAATTTTTTTGAGACTGTTCATGGAAAAGGAGAGCACGATGGTGCAGGGGCATGTGTAAAACGAGCACTTCAAAGGCATTAGATGAACCCTCATGTTGATCGATTTGAATCCGTTGAAAAAGTTTTTTAATGGTGCAAAATGGAGCTAAGCCATGAATATAATCCATAAAGGGACGTGCGCAGGTGTTACACATGTACACAGGATATTTTTATTTGAACGTGTTCAAATTTGTATTCAATCTTCAATCATTTTCTTGAGAGATTTCAAGTTAACAAGTTCTTTTCTTGTGCAGGTTTTTTTGGTATGTTGGAATCCAAGATGTAAATAGATAAATCCCATATGATGCCTGTACAATGCATGGGACACGAAAAATACATTCAGTTAAAACAAAACGTTATCAAAATGTGTTTGCAGTTGATAGAAGAAATGAGTCTTGTTTTTGTTCAGTTTGCATAGAGGACACAAAATCCATAGATATTTGCAAAAACAAAAATGAAGAATATGTTAAATATTGGAGACATACCAAACTTAATATAAAAGTTAAAATGCCACTTGCAAGCTCAGAGGAGATGGAATCAAATGAAACTATAGTGTTAGTTGATGGCGATAGAGTTTCTGATCTTGTTAGAGAAGGCAATTTTTATGTTTAATTTTTTTTAAATAACTTGTAGAGGATAAATTCATATCAAAACCAGGACCCATTTCCATGTCATTATACGGGACTATTGATGGCTTAGAAAAACTTTAAATTCTGATAAATTTTAATATCAATATAAATTTTAATGAAGATCGCTTACTTATATTAAATTTGATGACTGGTTTTGACTATTTTCAACCATATTTCCAAATCAAACAAAAATTAAATTATAATTGAGAAACCATAATTTTTATTTAACATTTTCTTGAATATTTCATTGTGAAATTTCATAAGAAACTATAAATTTGACGATTTTTTTTTAAATCAAGAAAATAGTATATTGAAATTATTTCATCCAATATTTTATATAAATAAACATAGTGCAAGTAAAATCAAGACAAGACAAAATATTACATGAGTGATCTCAATATCTCTTCTATCTCTTCTTGTTCTTTTCTTAGCTATTGTTATCATCTTTGTAGTTTTCTCATAGTTGTTCGTATGAGAAAGAAGGTGAATTCAAAGACCATTAAAACCTTTCATTGAGATGTTGATGTAAATTGAGATTTTGATGTAAATGTGAGACCATGCCTCTCTGAAAATATCGAAATGATAAAGACCATGTAAATGTCCTAGGTTCAAATTCAAGTGTGTGTAGAGCCCCTTTTGTGTGTCTCTCTTACTTTGTAATATTTATAGTGCATTTCTTCATTCTTCTATTCATTCAAGTCATTCTTTCTTTCTATGTCTTCTAACCCATTGTTACACTAATTTTCTTAGTTCTTTCTTTTTTTTCACGCAAAAAGAACAGTTTCACTGTTATTATATTAGAATCAAATGAAATTTTTTGTTACATATGGATCTAGAATGTGATGATAAAAAAAGATCTATAGTATTTCCTTCCTTCCACATTTTTACATTGTAGTAAAATTATAAAAAATCATCTAGTGTCATATACAAAATTATTCAAAAAAGGGACATCTGTAAAGATCCAGGCTAGAAAATGTAAATTTTTTATGTACATACAATAGTTCCATCAACAATTTCTTCATAATTTAGCCAACCAAAATTTTCTTTGAGTGTCTTTTTGGAGAGGTTTTATGCTACTTTGTTGAAATGTCTATGTACGTGCATAAATTTGATATATTCAAATCTATTATTTAAGCTCCTGATCTTGTCTGTTACTTTTTTGAACTATCTATGTACGCGCATAAATTTGATAGATTCAAATCTATTATTTAAGCTTCTGATCTTGTCTTTCCAGTTGTTGAGATATATCAGGTTTAGGTTGGATTTGGAACTTATCAAGTCAATAGTGACCTTGAAATCTCCCGCAACCATCAATATTTTTATGAAAAAGTAGGAAAGGAGTAATAATAATCCCCATAGGCCCAAGAGTTTAGATTTATGTTGAATTTTATCAGTCCACAATGAAATATGTTGAATTTTATCAGTTCCCATAGGCCCAAGAATAGTCCACAATGAAAGATGTTGAATTTTATCAGTCTCCATAGGCCCAAGAACAATCCACAATGAAATATGTTGAATTTTATCATGTGCTTTTGAACAGTCCACAATGAAAATAAAAACAAGCATTTAAATTAATACATAGTAGAAAAGTATTTAAGAGTTTGATGATTAATTTAATGCATTGTAAAAAGGAGAATATACAAAACATTAGTTCAAAACTAACAACTTTGCCAAAAATTTTTCATCAACTTAGTGCAGATACCTTTTAGCATTGGTCAGACCACCACAATCTATCAAGCCAAGTCTTGAACCAAACCAAAACAAAGCTATTCTTACATTAGTAATGGTGTTTAACAGATTAACAACAAAGCGATTTTATTTCAACATTGACATAGTAAAGATAGAGACTCTCATAATTTTAATTTCATAGATATCTCTATTGGTGAAATGGAAACACCACAAACCTACCATTTATGGAACATAAATAGTGGTCCAATGAAGAAATGGAGAAAAAACAAAATTAATGTCCTATAAAGACAATTGTTAGAATATGAAAACCATATTTATGTTATAGCTAGCTTAAAGAAGAAAATCAATATTACTAAAATAAGAACAAAGTCTTATAAGATTCATAGTGAAACTCTGATGCAGGAGCATCAAAGACATGGCCAAGAATGTGACAAGTTGGTCACATGTTCTGGCTTTGGAAGAGGGCTAGCAGTCCAAAAAAAATTGGGAGACTTTTATTTTCAAAGTGTTTTTTTTTTTATTGAATAATTATTGTCAGTTTTGTATGCTATCAATTTTTGAGTCAAAATAGGAATAGATGGCAGTTTAAAGTTCCCTACGAGGAGACAGAGCCACCTAGTCAGTTTGTTGCTAGTTAGTAGGAGTTAGCTTTTCTAAATATAACAAATCCCTCTATTTTTTGGGGAGGTTGTTAGTAGTTGGTTTTCGTAGTTAGAATTCGAATGGATGGTAGAGTTGGAGTTAGTGAGGGTAGACGAGAGGGAGTGAGAGGCTCTTTGTACTGCAGATGAAGAATGTAAATTGGTTTGGAAACTTGAGGGTTGTTTCTTTTTTATGGAATAGTTAGCAGCGAATATAAAATGCCCTCTGGTATTTTTATCTAGGTTTTATGTGATTCACTAGGACTATGCATGTGAAATATGATTCCTATATTGAAGTTAAGTTTATAGTGTTCATTGATAGATTAATGATTATTGTATAGAAAAGTAAGGGATCTGGTTTCATCGAGCGAGACGTTATTGGGAAGGACTGTGTTAATACTTTATATTAATGCACTATGGGAAAACTCCTCAATGATGTAATCGAACACCTATGTGGAAATTCACGATTTCAGCATTTAGTGTCTTCTAGTGGGGAGTTTGGGGTTTTTTGTACTTTGTCGAGTTAACAGAGCGTATTCATCGACCCTAAGTCGATGTACAAAGGATAATCATGTCCAATTAAACAATAAGAGGAGGAACCAGAGAGAGCACGAGGAATATTGGTGCGAGCCTGATATCAAAGAATTCAGGCAAAGATAGGTTGGTTTTAAGATTGTGTGAGTAAAGGTCATAGAAAACGTCTACACAGTAGATGAACGGTAGTCATGCGTCCTGGAAATGATTGAATGGTAAAAAAAAATGCAATGATGAATAGTCCAGAGTTTATGTGGATGGTCAAGGGGCGGACCTGGTGGTCAGAATGCATAATCAGAGCAGTGGTGTAGAGTGGAACAGGAACGTAGGGCTATGATCACATAGCTTGTGGTTACAAGGAAGAGTTTAAGTGCTGAGATGAAGAATATTTGAGGGAGTGCTAAGAACCTTTCTATATCATTGGAACGAGGGAGAAAAAAAACCCAAGTCAAAATTTTAGTGGGCACCAAAAGTTTAAAACCTTTACTCTTAAGCCAGAGTTAAGGTCATGTATGTGAAAGGATAAACCTAAGGGAGTATCCAAAGTATGAGCTTGAAACTGTTGAAGTGGATTTCTTCTCATTATAGTGAGCCTATGGGAACATATAAAGACTTGGTGTGACCAAGAGCTTGAATAAACATTTGAAGCTATAGTGCTCTGAGTGTTGTGGTGAAGGTCAGGTGTATAACGAGCTTGAGGGCTTAAGAAGTCATACAAATGACTTGTATATGGTGAGATGATAAGTGCCTAAATATCTTTAGCAGGATAAGCTTCTGAGCATTTTAAGAGAGGTATAACACTTGAGTTTGGAGTGAAGCTAACTTTATCTAGAGAGACTAGAATTCAAAGAAGGAGGGCCTTGAATAGACAGAAGGGCTCAAGCTTGGTTTTGTAGAGTGTTTGGAAAGGGGGAAAGTACACACTAGAGAAAGATGTTTTGGGAAGGCATATTATTAGGTCTGCTATCATTTTGTTATCAGAGTAGGAAAAGGTTCTTTAGGAAGGAAAAAAAGGAGAACTCTGCAAGAGATATTTGGAGGCAGTGGCTTGTGAAGAATTCACAATAGAGGAAATTGTAGATAGAAAAAGGATTTTAGCCATGCAAGGTTCAGGAAGTTTTAGTAAGTGAATATGGTCTTGTCATTTGACTTTATAAGATGATATGCATGTGTTCTTGGTAGGAAATAGCTTAAAGGAAAGTATGATAATGAATCATAGCTTGGAATTTGTGAAAGAGAAGAGCAAGCAAAACTCTTAAATAAGGGGAAAAGAACCTTGGAATTTCAGTTTCAACAGTGTTATGGCTGAAGCAGATACCGGTAAGAAGTAAGAGTCAAGGGTTTTAAGGTTTATTGTCTGTCATATGAAAATAATTTTTTGTAGGTTAAAGTAAGAGAGGATTGTGAATGAACCAATACAACAAAGTCTGTTGCTGGGAAAGGGAAACTAACTATAGTTATCCAAGAATGGTGAGTAGTTGTAAAGAAACAACCTATCAGTTTTGGAAGCTGGAGAGAAAGAGTGCTCAAGAGGGGGTTCTGTGTGAAGAGCCAAGCAGAAGAAGAGTCACCAAGAGATGACTTGGGACTGGGAACATGTGATGTACTTGTTTCAAATATCGAAGAGGTTGGTTGCAGCTCACAAGGTGGAATAGAATGAGTCAACAAAGGAAATAGAGGATGACCATTGATGGTTTTATAAAAGTTTCAAAGAGGAGTCACAATCAGAAAAGAGAAAGCAATAGAGATCCTAGTGGAAGACCAAGCATGGGAAGACTTGGTGTGGTATCTATTGATAAGTTTTTGGGGTCAACTTGTAGTGATGAATTGGTTGTAGTCTTTGATGAACAAAGAGGATTTCATGAGGGAAAGAAGAATGTGGTTTCTGATAGTCATAGTGAAGGTCCATAAAAGGGCCACAAAAGATCAATTCAAGATAAGCTTGATAGGGAATTAGCTTAAATGCAAGTGCAATTGGAAGTGATGAGAGAATTTGTACAGAGAAATATGGAGGACCAAAGGTGTGGCTGTGTCCTTCAGAAGAAAAGAATAAAGTGGATGCATTTACAGAGAAGATTGAGATATGATACGAGAGTTCCGCTAGAAGAAGAACTTAGAGAAGCTGCGTTGAAACATAGAATGTGTGTTGAGGAAGAGGCTTACTTATGTGAACCTGAACAAGGATTTGTTCTAGGTGAGAGTAGTGATGATGATGAAGACATGATACTAGCTAATGGTTTCATGAATCCTTGGAAGGATAAAAACTAGTGGGAAGAGTTGTTGTTTGAGACAACAAAAGAGGCCTTGAAGCCTTATTATTTTGAAACTAACCAATGTTGTATGACTGCAGGTTTGAAAAACTCAAAGTGTGTTAGACAGTCACATGGAAATGTCACACAAGTAAAGAAGAAGATGATTGGCTATGTATATGAAGATTGCTTAGGCAAGGGAAATGAAGAATGGGTTCTTGATATTGTCATGAAGTTAGGAAGGAAGATAATTTATCATGATCACATGAGGAATATAGAGAAAAACTACAGTCAGGTGAAGAAGGATGTTCAACTGAAGGGAATTCGGAATACAAGTCAGAAGGGGAATGATAAGGAGTTTGCTGAGATCAGGGAAATATTCAGTAAACTCGAGAATTTGATTCAAGAAATTAATGAAGATGTATATTATGGATGGGTGATTAAGAGAAAGAGAGTGCAATGGTTTTCATTGCAGCAGAGGTAGAGACTACAGTCATTATTCTTGAGGAATGATAGAGAGCTCAAGAAAAATGGGCTTGAACAAGAAGTGGTATGGAAGAAAGAAGTTTTTTCATGTGAATATGAATCAGAAAGTTTTCTTGGGAAAACTGATGGAGTGGGTATAAAACTCAAGAGGAACTTGATGAAGTTTTCTGACAATGGAAGTTAGCTAAAAGAATTGATGGTGAGACCATCCAGGGAGATATTAGGATCTCATGATTTTAAAACTAATGTTTTGTATGTGAATGTAGTGTTTACTATAGAAGGACAATTCTCTTGTGTTGTCACACAAGAAGAGAAAAGAAAAACTCAGGTTTTTCAAGAGATGAAAGAAGATTTCTATAATCTTGTCAAGAAGGAAAAGGAGAAATTACTACACACAGTTGTGGAAGACTTTGTAAATATTGGACAGTTATGGAAGGCTGGAGCTAAAGGAGAGAAGCTATGGGTTGTTGCTACTAAAGAATTTGTATATGATCATAAGTTACAGAAGGATGATAATGTTGAGGGCATTCAAGACAAAGAAGACTGGTTAATGTTTAATTTAGGGAAGGAAAATGATGAAGAAAGTGTAGAGATTTTGGAAGAAATTCCAAATGAGCCGTCATATTTGTGGCATGAACTAAGTCTTTTGGAATATAGACTAGCAAAACACAGAATGATTATCGAGACTGTAAAATTGGAATTGTGTGGTGATGAGGGAATTCTTATCAATGATAAGTCTAAAAAAGAAGCAATCAAGAAATCTAAATTCTTAAGAAAGTGTAATGAAAAATTTGTATCTGAGGATATGTGTAAATAGGATACAAATCAGTGTGCAGGTATATGGAAATCTGAAGAGAGTGCAAAACAAGAAATTGTCTTGAAAGGAAACCATAAAATTGAAATTGTGAAATGCAAGTTGAAGTTTGATGATTCGGATTATTTTTGGCACGAAATGAGAGCGGAGATATAACACAAAAATATTCAGAGATATTGCAAGAGAGACAACAATATAATAGAGATATAGAGGAAAAATAACAAGAGTCATAGATATACAGTAATACACGATTTCTATTAATGAAATAAATGTACAGACTGTAAAAGTACAGAGTGAAAGACTCGCTAGAATGGTGGTAGCTTATCTCTGAGAAGAGATGTGATGGCTACTCGCATCCATGAGAAGATGATTACAATGAGGCTCTAGAGGCGTTTTTACAATAAACGGGAATGTCAAAAGTCCTAGGCATCCAAAAACCTAACCCTAGGAGATGAAGCACCAAAATTCATGTGGGCCCCGTTTGGGTAAGTTAGTACATCAACTTCCCGGGGTCATAACTTTTGCATACGATATCCGTTTTAGGCGTATGATAGCTCGTTGGAAAGGTATCATTGAGGAGATTCATTTTGGGGGCTCAATTATTCCTTTGTATATCATTGAGAACCTCAATATGAAAAAACCTTCATTTAGGCCCTCAAAATGGCCCCAGAAGTTAAAACCTGCTAAAAATAGTAAATTGCCAAAATTGCTAGAAAACTGTTTTGAGCCAGTCGGAAAAGGTGGGTGACCACCGATATCCACCTGGATCATATGAACTATTGAGTGATATAGAAGGTGAAATTAGAATGAAAACAAAATTCTTTGATTGGTATGATGATATAGAATGTGGAAGATATTATAGGAAAGCTAAGTTGTTGTAATATTTGTTGAAGGAACTTAAGTATGGAAGTGAATTTGAAGTTCATGGAGAACAAACAGATGTTGCAGATGTAGATTTTCTCAAGGATATTAAGGATGAAATAATGGTAGAGGTTAGAAATCAACAACTTAAAAGTGAAAGTGTGAAGTCGGATAAGAAACTTGATGAGTTGTGGATAGTTTTGCCAAGGGATTCCAAGAGAAAGCGCAATATGAAGAAGGAAGAAATAAATTGTTTCAATTCATCAGCTGAAGAAGAAGTGTTGGGTAAATGCAATAGCAGATTGCAACATAAGGTGTGGAAGCCTGGCAAGTCGAAACTAGAACTGAAATGTAATGGAAGTGAAGGCAGTGGAAAGTTACAATATAAGGTTTGGAAACCAGGTGATTAGGCATTGGATGCATATGAACTCAAGGTCATAATTTTCTTACCTTGGGATTTTGATGCAGGAGCATCAAATATAGGGCTAGCAATGTGACAAACTGGTCACATGTTGTGGATTTGGAAGAGGGCTAGCAATCCAAAAAAAAATGGGAGACTTTTATTTTCAAAGTGTTTTTTTTTAGTGAATAATTATTGTCAGTTTTGTATGATATCAATTTATGAGTCAAAATAGGAATAGATGGGAGTCTAAATCTCCCTGCGAGGAGACTGAGCCATTTGGTCCGTTTGTTGATAGTTAGTATGAGTAATCTTTTCTAAAAATAACAAATCCCTCTATCTTTTGGGGAGGTTGTTAGTAGTTGGATTTCCTAGTTAGAATTCAAATGAATGGTAGAGACAAAATTAATGAGGGTAGATGAGAGGGAGTGATAGGCTCTCTGTACTGCAGATGAAGAATGTAAATTGGTTTGGAAACTTGATGTTTTTTTCTTTTTTATGGAATAATTAGCAACAAATAGAAAATGCCTTCTAGTATTTTTATCTGGGTTTTCTGTGAATCAATGGGACTATGCATGTGAAATATGATTCTTATATTGAAGTTAATTTTATAGTGTTCATTGATAGATTAATGATTATCATATAGAAAATTCAGGGCTCTGGTTTCATCGAGCCAAAAGTTATTGGGAAGGAATGTATTAATACTTTATATTAATGCACCGTGGGAAAACTCCTTAATGATGTAGTCAAACACCTATGCGGAAATTCGTGATCTAAGCATTCAGTGTCTTCCAGTGGGGAAGCTAACAGAGCATATTCATCAACCCTAAGTTGATGTACAAAGAATAATCATGTCCAATTAAATGAGAAGAGGAGTGTGGAACTAGAGAGAGCAAGCAGAATATTGGTAGGAGCCTGATATCAAAGAATTCAGGAAGAGATAGGTTGGTTTTAAGATGGTGTGCGTAAAGGTCGTAGAAAATTTATACACAGTAGATGAATGGTAGTCGTGCATCCAGAAAATGATGAATAGTCCAAAGTTTATGTGGATGGTCAAAGGTCCGACGTGGTGGCTAGAATGCGCAGTCAGAGCAGTGGTGTAGAGTGGAACAGGAATGTAGGGTTGTGATCACATAGATACTGGTTACAAGGTAGAGTTTAAGTGTTGAGACGAAGAATATTTGAGGGAGTGCTAAGCACCTTTCTATATAATTGGAACGAGGGAGAAAAAAAACCCAAGTCAAAATTTAAGGGGGCACCAAAAGTTTAAAACATTTACTCTTAAGCCATAGTTAAGGTCATGTGTGTGAAGGGATAAACCTAAGGGAGTATCCAAAGCATGAGCCTCAAACTGTTCAAGTGGGGTTCTTCTCATTATAGTGAGCCTATGAGCACATATAAAGACTTGGTGTGACCGAGAGCTTGAATAAACATTTGAAGCTATAGTGCTTTGAGTGTTGTGGTGAAGGTCAGATGTATAAATATCTTGAGGGCTTAAGAATTCATACAGATGACTTGTATATAGTGAGATAATAAGTGCCTAAATGGCTTGAGCAGGATAGGATTATAAGCGTTTGAAGAGAGGTATAACACTTGAGTTTGGAGTGAAGCTAAATTTAGGTAGAGAGAGTAGAATTCAAAGAAGGAGGGCCTTGAATAGACAAAAGGGCTCAAGCTTAGTTTTGCAGAGTGTTTGGAAAGAGGGAAAGTACACACTTGAGAAAGGAGGTTTGGGCAGGCCTAGTTTTAGTTCTTCTATCAAACTCTCATCGAACAAATCCTATAAAACAATATAAAATAGTATCGTAAAACATAAATTAACCTTTGTAGAAATAAAATATGAGACAATAAATTGATATTTTGAGAAATTAACATAAATTAGCATTATCATATTTAACAATATAAGATAAATAAAATATGAGACAATAAATTGAT
>ML777224.1:429889-465787 GCA_009831015.1 Picea engelmannii | reverse complement strand
ATATATATATATATATATATATATATATATATATATATATATATATATATAATCAAAGTCTGAATAGTTACACTGCCAAATACATAGGTTTCACATCCATTTTAGGATGATAACAAAAACTAAGACATTTAACTCCAAAATTCTGGACTCTAAGCCATCACTTTAATATAGATCACTTCATACCTGCAATTCAAACTTGCAAAAAAAACATAATTCAAAAATTAAAAATTTACAATTCAAACATGTGAAATAAAACATAATTCAAAAATTGTGATTAAAACAAAATTGACATACATACCAAAAGAGTTAAGACTCATCCTCCAACATACTCTTTCCCACCAAATATAATGTAAACATATTTTCCACCAAATATAATTTAGACATGTGTAACAATAAAAAACAATAATAAAAAAAACGAATAATACATATTAGCATATATACTTTAACTAAATATTAAATAAACAATAAGAAATAATAACATACCCAACCAAAGTTAAACAGATTTAAGACAATTACTCTCCACATTAAGCATACATGATTTAAACAATTTGTAAAATCTTATCTAAAATCTTAAAAAAATTTAAAGAGAAAAAATGTGTTCTTGGTAAAAAAAAATTGTGTTCAGAGTTAGATTTAGATAATAATCTGAAAATTAATATAGAACTGTGTATGAATAAAGTTCACAAATCTCCATATTAAGTCATTCTTCTAATGAAATACTTATCTCCTTGTGGATAAAGTCCCAAATCCTTCAGGTGAAATTCTCATCCCAGGTGATGTTATTTGATCTTATTTACTCAACAATAAAATACTAATCTCCTCAGCAGTAAACTACTTCTCCTCTTCTGTAGTGGTCATATAATCAAATTCCATAATTCCCTTTCAAATTATAGGACTCATAAATCTCCATATTAAGCCATTCTTCCAAAAAACTACTTATATCTATGAAAGTTCACAAATATCCATTTTAAAAACCATTCTTCCGGAAAATACTTATCTCATCTTTTTGCGGTGGAATAGATGTTCTGATATAATCTTGCATGTACATGAAGAAAACACAAATCTGCACATGTATATTAAGTCATTCATCAAAAACAATTTAAATCTTTCATCTTTGGGATGTATTCATATTACATAAAATCAAATTCTCTTTGAAATTATGTGTGAGATAGCTCACATATACAATATGTGTAAGCTAACTCACATATACAATATGTGTGAGCTAGCTCACATATACATATGCATAGCTTATTTGTAAATCTACTTGAATGTTGGTTTTTGTGGTTAGTAACCAATTTAGTTAAGAGATTGACAATACCCTGGTAAGAAGAATATCACTTCGTTGTATGTAGAAAACACAAATGTCCATACTATGCCATTCTTGGACAAGAAAGCAAGGAATGCAATCGAAGAAAATTTAAAAACTTTCCCTTTTCTAATGTGGGATAGAGTCTGTTCTCAAATAATCAAATGTTCGAGTTCAAAATTAGGTCTTCATCATGGTATAAACTTAAATAAGTTCAAATGTACACCATTTAAGACAACCATAAGCTTATATAGGGGTTCTATACATTTCAAAATAATTGATCAAAGCGTTGAATAGGAAAGGCTAAACTAAAAATTTGAGAAAACAAAATTTTTATAAAAGTAAAAAACATAAATTTATGCATCATCCTAAATGGACGCATCCTTCCCAAATATGGGTGCTTCCTCTGCTTCCTCCTCAATCCCAATCTCCCTCCCAAGCACACTCTCAGGTACTCTCTTCTCCACATTAACCTATATAACACATTTCAAATTTGAAAATTTGAATATTAAATTCAAATGATTATAACACATTAAATTTAAATGATTTTAACACATTACATGATACATGTTGTTAGCACTGAAAGTCACCTTTAGATTTTGGGAGGAAAAGACCAGTACCCATCAGAGTTTTTGGTGGATGTTGGTTTTGTATGAGTGGAGTTTAATGGACAAAACTCAAAATATGAATGATGTTTAACACAGAACTGGACAAGAAATGCATAGGGAAGTGAGGGCCACAACTAACTTCAGTCAGTGAATTGAGTTTAAGTGTGAGAAGAGGGAAGACTTATTAAGAAAGGTGGACAAGAATTCTATGGGCATAAGACCTTCAAGAAACTTGGACAAGAAAAACTCAGACTCAAGATCACTATTAATCTCAAGCTTCAGACACTAAAATATGTCCAAACAACACAGTCACAACAAGACAATGATCAAACCTACATCACCATGAAGCTACAACAACTCGACTATATCCTCCATTCCCGAGCCATTCAATGTAAGAGGGAAAAATATCACAAGGAGGCTGACTAAAAATGGTCACGATACCGCTGCAATCAAACCTACATTACAACAACATAACAACCCTCGACTGGATCCTCCATGCTTGAGTGTTTCAACACAATTTTTACAAAGAGATGAAAAGAGGCTAACTTCTATTAATCTGAAAATCTCAAATCTTATACATAATCAGAGAAAATTTCTGTCATCAAAACATTACAAAATAGGGAGCTCTTCTCAACCAGTTGACGACCATAAAAAAATATCAAAACTACTTATTTATACTCACAATAGTCCTTGACTATCAGGAGATTGATCTGATCACTACATTCAAAACTTTGCATCTCAAAATGTTTTTGTCAGACTATGCATGTATCCCTCTATCAGACGTGAGCTCATATCGGCATGGGTCTCCAGGAGAATCCATCCATGGGGGTATCTCGGGTTGACAACTATGTTTTCCATGACCGGTTCCTCCATACTTTCTAATTACTAAGTGAGTCGAGGTTTCAAAAACCAATTTCATTTTTATTAATTGCCTTTTCTCGGTATTGAAACGCGGCTTAATGCCCAGGGGGCAGCCACACGCTACTCTCAGATATGAAGCTATATAAACATGTGATTGTGGAGCCACTCAAAGGTGGTTTGGGTTCACACTGCTTTTGAGCCCGTAATCCTCCACCTTTTGCCACGTATTACTTTTTCCAAACTAGGGTTTCAATTGTGGGACCGCTCAAGAAAATTATCACCCAATAACGTTGCATCCCCGCAATGGACTGTGGTTGTTGATCTTGTGATATTGGGTGAGGATTTATGATTGATGGATCAAATCTACCCTCTTCATATCAATGGATTAGATCTTCCGTTTTTGAATCGACAACCGAGATCTGCTTTGCGATTCAGGCTTCGTACTTTTCAAACCTCAAACCTCCTATGAATTCAACTTCTTTTACCTGGAGCGAAGGATATCGTGACACATTGCTACTACTAATCGATGACTGAGACAATTTTTCGGGTCTCCGGCCCGTGGGAAAATCAAATATTAAATCTTGCTTACCTTCTGTGGTTTTTACCCAGAGTTTTCGATCTATTGATGTGTGTCTGCTTCAATCAACGACTCTACTCCTGCTTTGGGAATTTGACCCCTTCAACCAGATTAAAAACCCTTATTCTTCCTTCTCGATCAACGATCAAGATATACTTCAGGTCTTCGAACTTTTCCCCCCTTCACTTTCCTTTGGAGATCTAGATCTAGCGTCACGTGTCCATTTGAATTAGGCGGCTGAGACTTACTCCGGGCCTTTAGGCTTCGGCTATTTTTCATGGCGCTATACTTGATGCAATTCTGAAACTCTGAATACGTAGGTGATGCTAATCTGATCCTCACAGGGGATCTCCACCGTGCAAAACTGAGCCTGCTAGTTTGTATTTTAAGCTCGAAATGAGTTTCTCTACATGCTGCGATAATATGCTTCCTCTGCAGACTACGAAATTGGATGACCTATTGCTCTTGACAACTGTATGTGATAACACCTATGAAATCCCACCCTCTTCAAACTGTCCCAATGAGAATTGAGACAAGCCTCCCCAAGTAGTAGGAGATGGAATAGGGATCTGTGAGCAACACAACTAAGAACTAAATCTAGGATTCAATGTGTTCACATTTATACAAAATTATAAATGTTGTTGATCTCTTATTCAGAACATTAGAGATTGGACAACTAAAGTGCTTATCTGTGGATATTAGAAAACACATACCTGATTCAACCCATTCAAATTTAAACTTGTGGAATCAAGTCCCCTATTTACTGGAGATTCATTTAACATATCTCCAAACTGCAATTAATGATAATAACAACTCGATTATTTCTATAGATACAATTATATCTAAATCTAGAATTAGAAGTAAACTATCCTAAAATGCATCAAAAATTTACTAACTAGAACACATACAAATCTATTTTTCGGGTCATCATTCTAAATGACCTTCTTCCAACCATCACGAAAAATTTGGAATACTCCTTAAGATCTTCTACTGACATGGTATCTAACTCTGCATCTGTTTTATAAACAAATATGGCCTGAGAAATGGATTCTTCTCACTGATGGTTCATTCCAACATCACCACCATAAAAAATCGCTTCCAAATTTTCCTCGATTGAATTCCTAGTGACTTTGCCAACCTCTGATGTAGCTCGCAACTATGAATGTGAAGAAAATTCTCCTGTTGGGAGAGATACTAAAGGTCGTGGAGGCATCGACAATGTCACATTTCTATATGCCCCTTTGCGATCATATGTTCATCCTTTACTAGTCCCATAATAATCGGATGGTAGACTAGTATAATTAGGGTGCATGTACATGAAAAACTATGCATAAAAATGTCTTGCAAAATAGTGTGGAACCTCATTGTTCCATGGAAATTTACCATATATTGCCAAAAATCTGTTATACAGATGTCCTGCAATATTGGGGTGCTTAAAATATTGCACCTTCAACATCTTCCACTTTGGCCCATATTTGAAATTGAACATCGAAATTGTGTCTTCTTTTGAAACTTTATTTTTTATTGCCTCCCATTTATCACGGCCCATCACCTATGACTTTCGCCGCCTCATTAGATCGATAAAACTGTCAGTGGCCCCATCTTTTGATATGCGTCCATAAAGTTTTTCAATGAATGCAAAACAATCTGCAAAAATTGTTTACTCTCTTGAGGGAGTTCCAATACCACCAAATCATTTTCCAACCTCCTTTTAACACCTAAGCATCGCTCAAGGTTCATTGCTTCAATAATCCTTTCCCAGGGAAATTCATCACCAACATTCAAAGGATAGGTGGACGTAGGCATGTAATATTTTGTTTCTTGATAACCTAACCTCTTAAATCCATCTTCACCCTCTCCACCAACATTAGAATATTCGTGACAACCACTCTCTCTTTCATTGTCATCCCTTTCTCTAAAATCATTGTCTACACACACATTTGAAAGTAATTACAAAATTTAACTTCACACAGTCTTATCCAAAGGGTATATACATCATTAACAAGGGTCTTTCAAAGGGTATATACTCTTTTCCAATACATGTGGGTTTTACTTAATGTGATTAAGAGAGAGATAAAGAAATGGAATCAACTTCATATCTTACCTGTATGAGCTATGGGAATATTACAATATAGTTAAGAGTGTAGAGTTTCAATCTAAGGTATAGGAAACTAATCACAAGAATGATGATGCAAGTTCAAATTGCATTTTTGCTATGAGATTTTCATTTCTTGGGTATCATTAATTTTGTTCTATTTCCGAGTCTTCATACTTTTAATCCCTTCTTTGTTGAAAATGGAAACTAGCTTGACTTTTGGAGGAATCGTAATTGGTATCTGAGTGCATGGCATTGGAGTTAGACATTTGGATTTAAATTTGTTATTTCTTATCATTCTGTAAATGAGACATTGACATGAAATGTTCATTACTTGTATCTTTTTGTTACAGTGCAAAGTACTATAACATATTAATGTTATGGGAATAATTGCAGTGGACATTTTCCTCGTGTTTCAAGGTTTATTTCTAGCTATTGTACGTGATATTTTGTAGATTTTAAAACTGTTCTTTCTTCTAGCTTTGTAAATGAGGGTTTGACATGAAATATTGATGTCGTTTATCAGTTTCTATATCAATGAAAAATGATTGTTACATATTTCGGTGTATCTATTCTGGAGGTTGAGAGAATGACTACAGTGAATATACTACCTATGTTTCACTGTTTGTCTTCTATTTGATGTGCCATATTAATGCATATTTTCCATAACATATTACAATGTAATTATATGTTATAGTAATATGTTATAACATATTACATTGTAATATGTTATAACATATTCCAATGTTATAACAATGAATATACTACCTATGTTTTAGTGTATCTATTTTGGAGGTTGAGGGAATGACTTCAGTGAATATACTGCCTATGTTTCAAAGTTTGTTTCTATTTATAATAGTTTTATAATGGATATCATTGTTTTTGGGTTCTCTAGTAGCCTTGTCACACCCCGAGAATCAAACCTTCATAAAGTTTGCCTTCTGCAAGTTCTTGGGAAATAGAATGCACCAACAATTTTTAAATTTTGGGGGTACCAGGTCATTCAGGTACTAGTCTCACTTGATCCATATGTTAATCCATGAAAACTACTCACATCTGGGTTATTTTAAGTCTAGTATGGTCAATAACCAGCTAACATGTTGCTCTCCCAACCATTGAGTGGTTGCCTATGGTAAGATATCATCTAAACTCTTTTATGTAAGTGAAGGTTTTTTGCAATATGTAAACTCTTTTATGTCTATATTAGACTTTATTATCCAAAATGAAGTATTCGTTATAATTATTCCTTTAGTCAAAGGGTCACTACAATTTCAAAACAACACCAAAGTGGGAGACTGGTTCCTTTTTTAGCAGTTTACTATGATAAGAGTCTATGGTTTGGAAGAGAAGCCATATCAAAAGTGAGTGCTGAATTTGGCTGTTCTAGAGACTGAAAAAAGTGAAATTCAGTCAGTTGCTGACTAAAAAGACAAGCAGATTACATTAAAGGTTGATTGGATGAATTTCAAGGAAAAACAAAATCTACACAAGTAGGTCACTCATGTCTTACACAAAGATGTGACCGAGACTCATGACATGAAATATTGATGTCATTTATCAGTTTCACTATCAATGCAAAGCGATTGTTACATATTTCGGTGTATCTATTATGGAGGTTGAGGGAATGACTATAGTGAATATACTACCTATGTTTCAATGTTTTTATTTTATTTGTTGTGCTATATTAATGCATATTTCCATAACATATTACAATGTAATATGTCATAAAATATTGCATTGTAATATGTTATAATCGATTACAATGTGATTATATGTTATAGTAATATGTTATAACATATTCCAATGTTATAACAATGAATATACTGCCTATGTTTCGGTGTATCTGTTTTGGAGGTTGAGGGAATGACTTCAGTGAATATACTTCCTATGTTTCAAAGTTTGTTTACATTTATAATAGTTTTATAATGGATATCATTGTTTTTAGGTTTCCTAGTAGCATTGTCACACCCTGAGAATCAAACCTTCATAAATTTTGACTTTTTCAAGTGTAACATCCCACTCTTGTGCACACTGAACAAAATTATTCTTTGAGGACACTTTCTCACAAGTGATCCGAATTATTATACTTTTGGGCATTTGATTATGATTATGAGGTGTTGTGAATTGATGAAATGTTATTATGTTGCATTGACATAGATAGGTGCTATTGACTTGATTTTCCTGAGTGTGCATGATTTTGGAGCTCGAGTATGTAGAGGCATTGATGGAACCCCTTGGACTCCAGATCGAGTCGGGGAGTGAGCCATTGGGGTTTGATTGTTTTATATGTGATATTAGTGCATCTGATTAAATGATATGGTATGGATATATTTCTGACATGATTCGTTGATGATGAAGGCTGACGATAGCTTGCCGACTAGACTCACATGTGGAGTAAATGATTCACGCATGACCACCATAGATGTTAAGGGAGAGGTGTGGACAATATCCCTGCCAAAGCCTACTTTCACTCCCGTAGTGGCTCGAACTATAGGTTAATGATTACCTAGTTCGAGGAGACCCACGATGCCATGAGGGCCTACTATGACAGTCGCTCACGATGATTCTAAGGGGAGCACAATAAGGCATGGGCCTTATTTCTTAGAGGCCCTTAGTCCCCACAAGATCACTTGGCGAAGTATTGACTCCGGGGATTTTTGATGTCTACTAAGTCAGTCGAGAGTCAAGTGGCACCCTTGGAGCATGTGGTGCATCTTGAAGGGCACATCGCGCAAGAAAAATGGAAAGAGGCGAGTGGCACCTTGGAGCACGTAGTGCGTTCTGAAGGGCATGTCCCGCAAGAGAAACAAAAAGAGGCAAGTGGCACCCTTGGAGCACCTAGTGCATCCTGAAGGGAACTTCGCGTTGTTATTTAATAATTGGATAAACCTAGATGGCTTTAAGATGAATAACGTTTTAAGGAATATTTAAAGCTTTTCCCCTAATAAAATGTCGCCCAACCTAGGAAAATAAAGTCTAGGTCTAAATTATACTTGTGATGATTTTTTTTATCTATTTATAAAAATAATATATATATATATAATAATAATAATAATAATAATAATAAATAATGATAATCTTCATTAATCTTGTGACAATAAGGTGGTAAGCAATTAAATTGATTTATAAAAATATTTTGGGATAAGATATAAAAAGGGGAAATAATTGTTTTACTATATTATGCTAATTAAAAATTTATTCATTAAAAAGGAAAAGGGAAAAAGGGTAAGTTTCTACACATGCCTTTTTGAGTTTAAATAAAAAGGAAAAAGAGGGAAATCTAAAATAATTAGGAAACTAGGAAAAAGTGGGAAACATAAAAAGAAAGGGGAAACACAAGGAAAAAACAAATAGTCTCACTTAGTAAGGTATCTAGAATTTAAGAACTTTCTAATTTAAACCCAACTAGTAAATTAATAAGGGGGAAAGACATTAAAACTTGTAAGGGGATATGGGGACACCTAGGAGCGATTCTAGGAGTGCCTTTAGGTGAGCGAAGGAAATAGGGGTAATTAATTAATTAATTAATGAAATTAATTTATGGAGGAATGAAGGGGATGGTGACACTTGTATGGGGAGGATTTTTATGGATTAAATTATTAAAATTTAAATTAAATGTGATTTTGGGAAAGTAAGGGACTTTGAAAACATATATAATGGAGGGAGGAGAAGGATGATGGATCTCTTCTGTTTGCGTAATGTTATGCTATAGAAATTTATACTTGACTGACTTAGCTTGTGGGAGTTGGGATACCCATCTCGGTGAGGAGTGGTAGCTCAGCCTTGTGAGGTGAGTTGGGAGCTAGCTGATTCTCTGGTTAGTGTGGGTAGCCCCTTTGTGGCTCGGGGGGCTAATGGGGAAGAAGAGTACCCCTAGAGTTGGCTAGGAGGTACCGGTGAAGTCTCATCGGTCACCAAGTGGGAGTTGTACGGAGTGTGTGAGTCATCAACTCAGAGCGGCGACTTGGGAAATGATATGCTTCCTTTATTTCTACATGGTAGATTGTTAGTATGATTTATTCTTTTAGTTTTGTGTGTTTAATTGGGTAAGGAAAATTATTTTCTTAGCATTCTAGTTGATGAATGAAATCTTTCCCAGAGCCCTTAGCTCAATGTTGATTGTTTCCCATGGCCTTCGATACCTGGCATGTCTTGATCGCCTTATTGTTTATTGTTTTGTGATGATTGCGGTTTATTTTTTCCCTCATCCCTAGCTCATCAGTCCATGCCTGAGCAGTTGGCCAAGAGCCTGATATACGGTCGTCACTTTGGTGTTAATATACCTATGGATCTAAACGCCCTTCTTTTATGTGCGTGGATGATGAGCGAAGGATGTTCCTGCCAGTCGTCTACCTCTCTTGGTTGTTCCTGGTTGAGTGTTTGTCTTGCACCTTATTGCGATTGATTTCCTCTGCATTGGTTTAGTTCTACTGCGATCAAATCAATACCTTCTGCATTTTTGTTTCACCTTCAGCAGCATCCACATCTGAGGGGTCCAACCCCCAGGGAGAAGAACAGGTTGTCGGGCAGGAGCAGATAGCGTTCGGTGACGTGGTTGGGCTGATGAGGTATTTTCAACGGATGTCTGAGGCACTGATCAACCATTATGACAGAGATGAGGTCAAGGCGTTGACACCTGCTAAGGATCCACTACGCACTCTGATTGGTATGGCTAACATTCACCGTGAACTCGAGAAGGTCAAATTTCCCGAGTTCTTTGGTGCCCCGGACGGTGTAGCCACCGAGGCATGGTTGGCGAATATGGTGATGTTCTTTTCACTTCGCGACTATACCTCCAATATGAAGGTTTGCATGGCGGTCTTTCAACTGAAGGGGAGCTCTCTCCTATGGTGGAAGATGCTCTTGCCACAATTGAACATGGTCGTCGAAGATGTGTCATGGGAACTGTTCGAGGAATGGTTCCGAGACAGGTACCTATTAGAGGAATTCATTGAGCGTCATCTCAACGAGTTCAATGCCTTACGAGAGGGTGGACGTAAGGTGCCCGCGTACAAGGCGTGTTTTAAGGAGTTGCTTCGGTATGATCTACATCTTAATACTGAGAAACTTAAGCTCAACAGGTTCATGTTCAGACTTAATGGAAACATACGTGCAAAGGTTAGGATTCTGATGCCTCAGACCTTGCATGATGTCATCCAGAAGGCCCTCATAACATAAAATGAGCTTATCAGTGGGGGTTAGAGTAGGACTCCGACGAGACCAGCAGGGAAGGTGTCATCTGGTGCACAACAACATCAGACACCAGCCAGACATGCACCAGGATATCATGACTTCCAGAGGGGATCCACTTTCACTACACCTCGACGATTGGTGCCTCAACAGCGGACACCTTATCAGGGACCACAACATCAACAACAACGTTCACCATAGCAGCAATAGTTTAGGCCTGTTCAGCAGAATAGAATAGGATTCTAGGCCGGTGGGCCGTCATCTTCTACTTTGGGTACTAGGAGTACTGGACCAAAGAAGGGGTGTTGAATGTGTGGGAGCCACACTACCAGGGTGACTGCCCAGTGGAGAGGACTAGAGCATCTGGATAATCCGGACCCACTACCATGGGAGATTTGGGCAAGGCCCATTGGATTCATGCAGTGGTGAATAACCACCAGGTAGAGCACCAGTTGACTGTGCTCGAGATGTCAAGCACCATCGCTGACCATACCCTTAGTATTTTGATAGATCTTGGTGCTACCAAGAGTTTCATTTCTAGTTCAGCGGTAGAAAGGATTAAGGTAAAGGAAGTCGAACATGATGAGTTTAGCTTCGTAGATATGGCCTCGGGAGCTAAACAAAAGGTTGGAGGAAAGGTTACGAGTTGTACCCTTAACCTGGGAGAGTTTGTCACCAGGGCCAACCTGTATGTCATGATCTTAGGATCTTATGACATCGTGATTGGTATGGACTGGTTGGAATTGCATGAGGTGATACTCAACTGTAATATGAAATGGTTGAGCTTGGTCGATGATGAGGGATAGAGACGCATGATTTTAGGATGGAACCAGGGAGTTTCCCTGAGGTTCATCTCTTCCTTGTAGCTACAGAAGAGCATGCACAAGGGATGTAAGATTTATGCGATCCTTGCGTTAAACGAGAAGGGAGTAGCAGAAGGTCTAGAACACCTTCCTATGGTGAGAGAGTTTGCGAACATCTTCCCAGAGGAGTTCCTTGGGATGCCTCCAGAGAGGGAATTGGAGTTCACTATTGAATTAAAACTGGGAACTAAACCGATAGCGAGAACGCCTGATCGGATGTCGACCCTAGAATTACAAGAGTTGAGAATGCAACTGAAATAATTGTTGGACCTGGGACTGAGACGTCCAAGTGTGTCACCATGGGGTTCGCCTGTTATTTTCATACGAAAGAAGGATGGGTCATGGAGGATTTGCATTGATTACCGTCAAATTAACAAGGCAACGATCAAGAATCAATATCAGTTGTGAAGGATAGATGATTTGTTTGATCAGATGAAGGGTGTGACGGTGTTATCAAATATTGATTTGCGATCAGAGTATCACCAATTACAGATCAAGGAGGATGATGTCCCTAAGACCACCTTTAAGACGAGATTTGGACATTATGAGTTGACTATTTTGCCGTTTGGACTAACAAACACCCCAGGGGTATTTATGAGTTTGATGAAATGGGGGTTCTGTGAGTACCTGGAAAAGTTCGTCCAAGTATTCATTGACGATATTTTGATTTACTCTCGAACGATGGAGGAGAATGAATAGAAATTTTGCTTGGTACTACAGTGTCTGCGAGAGCACAAATTGTATAGGAAGTTGTCCAAATGCTCATTTTATCAATCGAGGATTCACTACTTAGGGCATATCATCTCCAACAAAGGTATCGCTATGGATCTAGAAAAGTTCGAGGCTATTATGGAATGGCCTGTGCCAATGAATGTCCTGAAAGTGCGTAGCTTCATGGGTTTAGTAGGATACTATTGACGATTCATCAAGGGATTTTAGAAGATAGAAAATCCCATCATGGAGTTGCAGAAGGAGAAAAAGAAGTTTGTTTGGACCGAGAAATGTGTGGAAGCATTTGGGAGGCTCAAAGAGCTTTTGAAAATAGAACCGATACCAAAAGTCCTTGACATGGACACAGACTTCTTGGTATGCACTGACACATCCAAGGAAGGCTTAGGTAGAGTCCTGATGCAAAATGGTCGAGTGATCTCTTACATCTCGAGGAAACTGAAAAGGCATGAGGAGAACTACGCGACGCATGATTTGGAGTTGTTAGCCATCGTATATGCCTTGAAGATTTGGATACACTACCTTGTTGGAAGAAAATTTGAACTAAAGACGGACCACTGTGGACTACAACACATATTTACGCAAATCGACTTGAACATGCAACAACGACGTTGGTCAAAATTGCTTAGAGAGTATCACTTTGAGATTACTTACATAAAAGGAACAATGAACTGAGTGGCATATGCATTTAGTCGAAGATCACGCATCTTTTCGATGTTGCCTCTTCAGATGAATCTACGTGAAAATATTTTAAATTTACAACATGGCGATGACTGGTACAAAGAGGTTGAGGGTTTTATTGGAAAAAACACAATGATGGTACCAAGATTTGAAGGATTTACGTTTGACGACAATGGATTATTAAGGTTTAAAAATCAGATTTATGTGTAACCAAACAACGAGTTGAGGATCTTGATCCTAAGCGAGGCTCATAGAGAAGAATACATGGCTCACCCGGGAGTCACGAAGATGAGGGCGGACCTTAAACCCTTATTCTTCTAGAAGGGAATGAAGGCAGACATACTCAACTATGTGGCCAGATGTCTAGAATGTCAGCAGGTAAAGGCTGAACATAGACACCCAACAGGATTACTACAACCACACGCTATTCCAGAATCGAAATGGGAGGTTATTTCGATGGATTTTATTGTTGGGTTGCCACTGATGGCAAGGAGACATGACTTAATTTTCGTAGTAGTAGACACTCTAACGAAGAGTGCTCGTTTTATTCTTGTGCATACGATGTATCAGGCACCTGACATAGCTAGAGTTTTCATCAGTGAGATTGTGAGATAGCATGGTGTGCTTAAGAGGATTATATCTGATCAAGGATTGATGTTTACTGGACGATTTTGAACTAGTTTCCAAGAGGTTGTGGGAACCCAACTTAATTTAAGTACTGCATACCACCCGGAGAATGACGGGTAGACCGAGTGAACGAACAAGACCTTGGAGGACATGTTGCGCATGTACGTGATGGACCAACAGTTACCAAAGCACCATTAAGATGGTGCCTTTTGAGTTTATTTACGGGCGATAATGTCGAATGCCTTTGAGATGGGATTGACTTAAGGATAGGGTCCTGGTGGGACCATAAGCGCTTCAAGAAATGGAAGAGAAAATGAAAAAATTAATACAAAGGATTAGAGAAGCACAGGATCGACAGAAGAGTTATTCCGATGTGCACCGTGTTGACCGTAGTTATGAGGTTGGTGATCGAGTCTTCTTGTGTGTTAAACCACATAAGAGTTCGATCAAGTTTGGAAAGGGAGATAAACTCTCTCCTAGGTTCATGGGACCTTTTGAGATCATGGAAAGAAAGGGGCCCGTGGCCCATCGACTAGCCTTGCCTGATTCTTTGAGGCGTATGGACGATGTTTTTCACGTATCTATTTTAAGACATTATATTAGTGATCCTACACATGTTATTGACATGAGTTACTTGCAGGTATTAGATGAGGGGGCTCTCACGGCTGAGCTGATCTGCATACTGGATCATCATGCTCAACAACTACTGCGTCAAATAGTAGATCAGGTCAAGGTCCAGTGGGACAACCATAGTCTGAACTCAACAACCTGGGAGGATGCATATGATATGCACCAACAATTTCCATTTTTGTTTGATAGATAGACTTATGACACTGTGTGCAAGATACCAGATATAAGAAATATGTAGAATAGAAATAAAATGCTAGAAATGACAGAATAACAGTAATATAACCAGCATAATCTCCACAATAACACAGTAATGATATAAGAACACCAATAGAAATAACACTTTGATTCAAAAAACAATGTTCACGGGCCTCTTCGAGGGGGAAACCTCCAGTCCAGCAACGCTCTATTACAATAATCTCCAAGCTAGGTTTTTCATACCCTCGAACCTTATTTATACTAAATATGTCTCTCAAGAGAAGCATCTAGAGGAAGATCCTTCTAGAAGAGGAAGATTCTATTAGGTCTTCTTACATCCACCTTATTCTATTTTATTGAAAGGCCTTATTAATATTGACCTTTATTACATCCGAATATATTGATCTACCTATGTGCAGGTTAGGACCCTAACATGTCCACCCCCTTAAAAACAACCTTGTCCTCAAGGCTTGAGATGTGGAAACTACTCCAGAATGGTAGCTGGTTCCCAAGTGGCATCTGCTGGAGTTGTGTCTTTCCATTGGACTAACACTTCCTTGATGGTTCTCCGACGTAGGCAATGCTCACGCTGGTCCAGGACTGCTTCTGGATATAGCCAAATGGATCCTTCTTCAGCTAACTCTAGAAGGTTGGTTTGAATTTGGCACCTAGTCACAATCACCTTCTTTAAGTATGAAACATGAAAAACAGGATGTAGCTTCAACTGACTGGGAAGAGCTAACTGATATGCGACTTGTCCCACATGCTTGAGAACTATATAAGGTCCATAAAATTTGGACGCTAGCTTTTGAAAATGCTCGACCTTGAGGGAAGTTTTCTTGTATGGTTGCAGTCGCAGAAAAAACTGATCCCCTTTTGCAAATTGACGTTCAGAGCGACCTTGATCTGCTTGTTTCTTCATGCGATTCTGTGCCATGACCAAGTTCTCTTTAAGGGTATGAAGAATATCCTCTCGAACTGTAAGTGTTTGGTCAACCGTCTGGACCTTCAAGGTACCTGGTAAGTATGAGATAAATGAAGGTGGCTTCTATCCATATACCGCTTCAAAAGGAGTCATGCGAGTAGCTGTATGGTAGGAAGTGTTGTACCACCATTCGACTAGGGGTAACCATTGAGCCCACTGATGTTGTTTTTCAGAGGAAAAACACCTCAAATATGTTTCCAAACTCTTGTTGACAACTTTCGTTTGACCATCAGTCTGGGGATGATAAGCTGTGCTGAGATGCAATTGGGTGCCCTGTAGCTTAAATAGTTCTTGCCAAAAATTGCTTGTGAAAGTTGGGTCACGATCATAAATAATAGAGTGCGGGATGCCATGAAGCATGAAGACCCGGTCCATGAAAATTTGAGCCATCGTGGATGCAGTAAATGGGTGTTGAAGAGCGCAGAAATGAGAATACTTGGAAAGGCGATCTACAACCACCATTATGACTGATTTATTCCCCGATTTGGGTAAGACGGTAATAAATTCCATAGAGATATCCTTCCAAATAGCAGGTGGAATCGGAAGTGGTTGTAGTGTGCCTGGAGATTTGACTGTTTGTCCCTTGTTGCATTAACACACCTCACATTCAGTGACAAAATTACGGATGTCCTGTTTCATACCATCCCATAAAAAATAACTTTTGACCCTGTCATATGTTTTGGTGAACCCTGAGTGCCCCGCTGTGGGTGCAGCATGAAGCTCAGAAAGTACCGTGGATTTAAGATTTGATTTTTTACTTAAATATAGATGGACTTTGTATCAAAGCTCATCCTGGAGCCAAGAGTACCCTGGGGGAGCCGGAGCCTTGGTATGAAATTGTTGGATCAGATGTGAACTTTTGGGATCTTGAAACCATTCCTGGCGCACAGCTTGGAGCCAATTAGGTGCAATGAAGGAAAAGGAAAAAAGGGATCCTTCTTCTTCATATTTTTGGGACAGTGCATCTGCCACTACATTGTCTTTGCCCTTCTTGTAAATGATCTCATAATCATATCCAAAGAGCTTATTCACCCATTTTTGTTGCTCCGAGGAGGAAATGCGTTGTTCCAGAAAGTACTTGAGGCTTTGATGGTCGGTCTTAATTTGGAAGCATTGCCCCAAGAGATAAGGGTGCCACAAATCAACGACATGCAAAATAACCAACATTTCCTTTTCATAAATGGGTTTTCCCAGATTCCTTTCAGATAGTTGCTTGTTGGTGAAGGCCAAAGGTCGACCCTCTTGCATAAGGACAACGCCGATTCCTTTCCCTGAGGCATCAAATCCCAACACAAAGGTCTTTGTGAAATCAGGAAGGGCCAGAACCAGAGTGATGCACATGGCCGTCTTCAAGGTTTGAAAATCTTGAGCAGCGCTTGGAGTCCAAGTGAAAGAGTTCTTTTTGAGGAGAGCAGTGAGAGGTGCTGCAATCTTTCTGTAGTTCTTAACAAACTTGCGATAATACCCTGTTAAGCCCAGAAATTCACTCAAGATTTTGAGAGTCTTTGGGTGCAGCCAACCTTGCATAGCTTCAATCTTTTTCAGATCCACCCTGACGCCATCCTTGCCAACCATATGACCCAAGTATTCTACTTCTGAGGCACCAAAAGCACATTTAGACTGTTTTAGAAAAAGTTTGTGCTGAGAGAGTAGATGGAGAACTTGATCCACATGAGTAAGATGGTCTGTCCAGGTTTTTATATAGATGAGGATATCATCAAAGAAAACTAAGACAAAATGACGGAGAAAGGGATGGAAGACATGATTCATGAGGCTTTGGAAGGTGGAGGGGGAATTACACAAGCCAAAGGGCATGACCAAAAACTCATAGTGGCCCTCATGAGTGAGAAAGGTCGTCTTGGGAATGTCTTCCTCTTTCATATGTATCTGGTGATATCCCGAGTGAAGATCAAGTTTAGTAAAGAATTGGGTGCCACTCAATTCATCCAGGAGGTCATCAATGACAGGAATGGGAAATTTGTCTTTAATGGTCAGTTTGTTGAGGGCACAAAATTTAGGACACATTCTCCAAGAAACTTCTTTTTTCAAGACCATGACTATAGAAGAAGAGTAAGGGCTCATACTAGGGTGGATAATGCCTGCATTAAGGAGTTCCTAGAACATTTTCTCAATTTCATTTTTTTGTGAAAAGGGTTGGCGATAGGGACAGATATTGGGAGGAAGGATTCCGGGTACAAGAGGAATGGAGTGATCATGAACATCACGGGAAGGAGGGAGTCATTGGGGAGTGGAAAATACCATTTGATGTTTAGAAAGGAGGGCTTGGAGGTCATGCGGCACCGGGGGTGTCTCTGTTGCTTGTATGGCATGGAGTTGGGCAATGACACTAGAATGACATTTTTTGAGTAGCTTTTCCATGCGATGGGAACTAATGACCTCAGGTGAACCAACAATGATACCTTGGAATTTATATTGGTGGCCTTCCTGGTCGAATTGGAAGGTTAATGCCTTAAAATCCATGAGAATGGGACCCAAAGTTCTTAGCCAGTCTGCACCCAACACAATGTCACAACCACCCATGTCGATAGAAAACATATGGGATTTTAGGTGGTAGTCACTGATTTGGAGATGCACATTTTCATAGCGCCCTCCACATTTCATGGAACCACCATTGGCAATCATGATTTGGAAATTGTTGACAACATAGATGTAGCAATGATTTTCTTGGGAAATGCGACGATGAATAAAATTATGGGTGCTTCCACTATCAACCAAAATGATGACCTTCCAATGCTTGATGTAACCGATTAACTTGAGGGTTTAGGGAGCAGAGAAGCCAGTGAGAGCATTGAGGGAAATGACAGGTTCTACCTCGGGAGGGTCTGAGGGAGGGGTTATGTCAGTGATTTCAGGTGACTCAGACACAAGGGGAGTTTCAACATCCTCTTCATAAATATCCTCAGAGATGGCCATAAAAATCTTTTGTTCTTTACACTTGTGGCCCGTGAAATATTTTTCATCATAATTATAACAAAGGCCTTTCAGTTGGCGTTCAACCATTTCAACCCTGGTCAATTTTTGGATCTTTAATGGGGCAAAGGGGGTAGTGGGAGTGACTGGTTTAGGGAGATAGATAAAGGAAGGTTTTCAGTTTTGAGAGGATAGAACGTGTTGTGCTTGTTTAGCTCTTTTAGTAGCCTCCTCCCAACTTGAGGGTCGAACCATGAGGACAAGGGCCCAAATCTCCTCCTTGATGCCACTGATAAAACACTCTTGAAAGAAAGCATCAGTCATGCCCTCTGTTCAAAAATCCAGGCGTTCAAAGGTAGCTATGAAGTCTTCTACTGTTCCGGATTGTTTCAACTTTGTCAAACGACCCAAATGGTTGGTGTCCATGTCAAAGCGTTCATAAAGCTCAGTCACAAATTGGGTCCAAGCAATATACCCTTGACGTGAAGTTTTTCTCCATTGCCACCATTGCCAACGTTCTTGATCTAGATGGAGAACACCATACCGAAGTTTGGCCAAGTCATCTATTATGCCGTATAAAGAGAAATAATGTTCCATTTGGGTGACCCAACCAATGGGTTCTAAGCCATAAAATTTGGTCACATCCACCTGTGGAAGGCATAGGTCATGTTGAAAGTGATGGGGCTTAAAGGTATGGGAATGGGAGGAATGTTCACCTTCGGTCTTTGGAGGTGCTTCAGAGAAAGGGTCATCTGTAGGGATCTTCAGTTTGGTGCAGAGTGATGCAAAGACAGATTCAAGCTAGGTGGTCAGTTCTTGTTTGACTTTCTCCATTGAGGACTGCATGGTTGTATTTATGGTTGTATTGATGGATGAATCGATGGAGGAAACAATAGCACTGAGTTGTTTCACTTCTTTTTGGGTCTTGAGGAAACCAAATTGCAAGGTGTTGAAGCGAGTTTCCAGATCTTGGCTATGGGTATGGGCCATGAGGATGGGTGAACTGAAAAGGGGTGAGCGGGGTCAAAAATTTTGCCGAAAAATGATATGGATGAATGTGATAAGGGTGAAGAGATGAATCCAATGGAATAGGTCTCAAATAATGGTGAAAGAATTTCCAGACCTTTTTTTTTTTTTTTACACCTATGGAGTTATACTCCGGTCTGAAGAATACTATAGTGATGAAATCCCCAAATGCTTTTAACTAGAAAGAAATGTGTATTTACTTGGCCACCTGAACACCGTTGTGCATCAATAGATTTGGTTTGTTTTAATTTGTTTATGTTTTTGTCCCCCAAGGGTTAGGTATTTAAGGGATCTACAAACAAGGGTTTTCCCTGTGCTATGGCTCTCTGATATACGTGCGGGGTCTAATAGTAGTACTCGGGACAATATCTCAGGGCACTAGCTAAGGAGGATATACCGTACCCTTAGCCGTACTACCCGACTACCCAGGTGCTAGAGAGTATCTTCCCGAGTGTTGTTCTCAGTGACACTATAGCAGTCCGATGGCCGATAGGTTTATCTAAAGAGGGCTTCAGGAAATCTAGGCCGATCTGTACACAGGTGTTGTCTGACGCGCTACCACTCAAAGGGGTACCAAAAGGGGTTACAAGGGTGGCCAATAGATGTGCGCTTAAGAACCACTTGTATTTCCTGCATGTATGAATCCCTCAACCGTGGGTTTATGCGCATAACGACATATCTCTGTGGATTAAAGATGCCAAAATACGTCTCTACCCTGAAAAAATTCCCACAATTTCTACCAAGGAAAGTGCTGTGATACCACTTGCAAGATACCAAATATAATAAATATGTAGAACATAAATAAAATGCTAGAAATGGAAGAATAACAGTAATATAACCAGCATAATCTCCACAATAACACAGTAATGATATAAGAACAACAACATAAATAACACTTTGATTCAAAAAAAAATGTTCACAGGCCTCTTTGAGGGGGCAACCTCCAGTCGAGCAACGCTCTGTTACAATAATCTCCAAGCTAGGGTTTTCATACCCTCGACCCTTATTTATACTAAATATGTCTATCAAGAGAAGCATCTAGAGGAAGATCCTTCTAGAAGCTGAAGCTTCTATTAGGTCTTCTCACATCTGYCTTATTCTATTTTATTGAAAGGCCTTATTAATATTGACCTTTATTACATCCGAATATATTGATCTACCTATTTGTAGGTTAGGACCCTAACACTGTGATACAGCTTATTTTGACTCTTATACTATGAAAATTCGGGACGAAGTTTAGACCTAGAGGGGGTGTATGTAACATCCCTCTCTTGTGTGAATTGAACAAACTTATTCTTTGAGGACACTTGCTCGCAAGTGATCCAGATTATTATACTTTTGGGCATTTGATTATGATTATGAGGCGTTGTGAATTGATGAAATGTTATTATGCTGCATTGACATAGACATGTGCCATCGACCTGATTTTCCTGAGTGTGCAAGATTTTGGACCTCGAGGATGTAGAGGCATTGATGGAACCCCTTGGAATTTGGATCCAGTCGAGGAGTGAACCATTGGGGTTTGATTGTTTTATATGTTATATTAGTGTATCTGATTAGATGATATGATATGGATATATTTTTGACATGATTCATTGATGATGTAGGCTTATGATAGCTTGTCGACCAGGCTCACATGTGGAGTAAAGGGGTCATGCACGACTACCAGAGATGTTGAGGGAGAGGTGTGTACAATAGCCTTGCCACAGCCTACTAGCACTCCCGCCATGTCTCAAACTATAGGTTAATGATTACCTAGTTAGAGGAGACCCACGATGTCGTGAGGGCTGACTACGACAGTCGCTCATGATGATTCTAAGGGGTGCGCAATAAGGCAGGGGCCTTATTCCTTAGAGGCCCTTAGTCTCCCACAAGATCACCTGGCGGAGTATTGACACCAAGTGTTTTTTATGTCTACCAAGTCAGTCGAGAGGCGAGTGGCACCCTTGGAGCACCTAGTGCTTCCTGAAGGGCATGTCGCGTTGTTATTTAATAATTGGATAAACCTAAATGGATTTAGGATGAGTAACATGTTAAGGAAGATTTAAAACTTTTCCCCTAATAAAATGTTGCCCAGCCTAGAAAAATAAATATATATATATATATATATATATATGTATATGTATATGTATATGTATATGTATATGTATATGTATATGTATATGTATATGTATATGTATATGTATATGTATATGTATATGTATATGTATATGTATATTAAATAATAATGATAATCTTCACTAACCTTATGACAAGAAGGGGGTAAGCAATTAAATTTATTTATAAAAATCTTTTGGGATAAAATTTAAAAAGGGCAAATAATTGTTTTACTATATTATGCTAATTAAAAATTTATTCATTAAAAAGAAAAAGGGAAATATATATATATATATATATATATATATATATATATAAAATAATAATGATAATCTTCACTAACCTTATGACAAGAAGGGGGTAAGCAATTAAATTTATTTATAAAAATATTTTGGGATAAAATTTAAAAAGGGCAAATAATTGTTTTACTATATTATGCTAATTAAAAATTTATTCATTAAAAAGAAAAAGGGAAAAAGGGTAAGTATTTGCACATGCCTTTTTGAGTTTAAATAAAAAGGGGAAAGAGGGAAATCTAAAATAATTAGGAAACTAGGAAAAAGCGGGAAACATAAAAAGAAAGGGGAAACACAAGGAAAAAGAAGATAGTCTAACTTAGTAAGGTATCTAGCATTTAAGAACATTCTAATTTAAACCCAACTAGTAAATTAATAAGGGTGAAAGTCATTAAAACTTGTAAGGGGATATGGGGACATGCAGGAGCGATTCTAGGAGTGCCTTTAGGTGAGTGAGGGAAATAGGGGTAATTAATTGATTAATGAAATTAATTTATGGAGGAATGAAGGGGATGGGTGACACTTGTACATGGAGGATTTCTATGGATTAAGTTATTAAACTTTAAATTAAATGGGATTTTGGGAAAGTAAGGGACTTCTGAACTCTATATAATGGAGGGAGGAGAAGGATGATGGATTTCTTATGTTTGCATAATGTTACACTGCAGAAATTTAAAATTGACTAACTTAGCTTATGGGAGTTGGGATAACCATCTCGGTGAGGAGTGGTAGCTCGGCCTTGCGAAGAGAGCTGGGAGCTAGCTGATTCTCTCGTTAGTGTGTGTGGCCCCTTTGAGGCTCGGGGGGCTAAGGGGGAAGAAGAGTACCCCTAGCATTGGCTGGGAGGTACTGGTGAAGTCTCATCAGTTGGAAAGTGGAAGTTGCATGGAGCGCGCGGGACATCAACTCAGAGCGGGCGACTTTGGCAATGGTACACTTCATTTATTTATGTATGGTAGATTGTTAGTATGATTTATGCTTTTAGTTATGTGTGTTTAATTGGGCAAGGAAAATGATTTTCTTATCATTCTAGTTGATGAATGAAATCTTTCCTGGAGCCCTTAGCGCGATGTTGATTGTTTCTCATGGCCTTCAATACTCGATATGTCTTCACCACCTTATGGTTTATTGTTTTGTGATGATTGCAGTTTATTTTTTCCCTCATCCCTAGATCATCATTCCA
This sequence comes from Picea engelmannii, assembly GCA_009831015.1. Taxonomy (NCBI): domain Eukaryota; kingdom Viridiplantae; phylum Streptophyta; class Pinopsida; order Pinales; family Pinaceae; genus Picea; species Picea engelmannii. Next base: position 442,907 of record ML777224.1, on the reverse strand, counting down.
CGCCTGAGAAGTCGTCCAAGAGCCTAATATACAGTCGTCACTTCGGTGTTAATAGACCTATGGATCTAAACGCCTTGCTTTTTTGAGCATGGATGATGAGCAAAGGATGTCCCTTCTAGTCATCTACCTTTGTTGGTTGTTCCTAGTTGAGTGTTTGTTTTGCGCCTTCTTGATGCAGGAGCATCCATAATACATCAAGCGAGCCAGCGCGTGGAGTAGGAAAAGATAGCTGGACAAGCCAACAAACTTCTCTTTGAATTTTACCTTGATATTTGTTGCGCCAAGAATTAATGAGTTAATGTAATGAAGCACACTTGTATTGTATTGTAGATAGGAATGCATTTAATAGGTTTAATGCTGGTAGATAGGAATTGATTGTAGATTTGATAGTTGTAGAATTCGAGAGGGCAAACGGAATATAGACACCCTCCTTTGTACATTGTATTATTCAGAATCAAGCATTCAGAAGAGAAGAGCATAGCAGAGAACTGGTGAAGAACACCCATGTACAGATTGAATTAATAGAAGGAAGTCTTGGATTCACTTTCATGGTTTGTGTTGTTTCTCTRTGTTGATATTATGCTCATGAATGTTTTATTTCTGTCATGCATTCGCTTTGATATGTTGTGTATGTGGTTTCATAGTTGAATTGAAATCTGTGAGAGAGAGGAGAATGAGTTTCAATTGTTTCTCTGTCTGAGCCAGGAGATTCCTGCATAGAGTGTAGTGGAATTCATCTGCATAGAGTGCGTTGATGAGGCCAGACAGTTGAGCTCTTATTCTCATCTGCCTAGGGTTKAATTGGGTTATTAGAGCYGTGCAGGGGAAAGTGCAGGCCAAGGGTGGAGTCTCAGTGGTTTGTCTGAGAAAAGGAAGGCGGGGATTACGGTTGCTGGAAGTGCACAGAGTCCAKAAGATCCAACACTTAGAGAGTGATTGGACGCCGAGCGCAAGGAGTGCGCCAACCTTCAGTTGAAGGAGTGGGAGAAATTAAGCTCAGGAGGGATAGTTCCTTCGGGAAAACTGTGGGAACAGACCCAGGAGGGGCTCGAATAGAAAACAGAGTTTTGGAGCGGAAGGGATTCCTCAAGGGAGGAGGAATTGACACCTAGGATTTGCCGAGCAGAATTGCGAAATCCCACCGATCGCCGATCTAAGGGAAGTGGCTCGGAAGTTAACCCTTAGGCGCAAGGAGGGAACGGGCCATCGAGATTCAGCATATTGGAGTTCACGGTGGTGAGATTTTTATACACGCTGAAATCGCGATTAGCAATTTCCTGAACTAATGGGAGCCATCGATCGTCAGGAGGACAAGTGGCACAAGATCCCATCATATCGGGGTTCGGAAAATCGGGGTTCTCGACCAGAGAGAACTCTTGGAGGATGGATCCACGATCCGCGAAATCCCGAAGGTGACGTGGCAACCTGGGACCCCGAAAGCTAGTGGAATACAGGTGGCGTTATATCGGGGAATCGGTACATCGGTACTCGGGGTTTGGAAGTTCAGAGCGTTGATATCGCGAGTAGCGATATCCCGAAAGGGAAATCCCTGACAGGCGTGTGAACGTTGACCTTTGACCCATCGGGGTTCGGGGTTTTGGAATTGCATGAGAACTGTGTTTGCGAGTTTCGCGATACCGCGAAACCCGATCTCCCGAGCAGTGAAGAGGAGATCACCGAAGGAGAGCTGTGGGTAGAGAGAACTCCCGAGAGGATTTGGAAGAGTTCTTTAACTCTTCGGGCCTGTGTGAGAGAGAAGGTCCTAGTGAGAGCGGGTTGGACCATGAGGGTTGCTACTTCACACCAAGTGGTATCAGAGCGGGAAGTTTTTGCTTTTAGTAGCAGAGAAGAGGAGACATCATGCCACCAAGAAGGGAAAGACAATCGCCTGATCGAGAAGACTGGGATGCCCGAAGAAGAGGCAGGCCGGCAGGAAATCCAGAGATGGAGCGCCAGATGTGAGATCTCCGAGCGAGACTCGAGGAGATGGAGACAGCGCAGAGACGCGGAGTCTGTGCTGGAGAGTTAAGTGATTCCGAGGTGGAAGAAGAGGCTGGACATGCAGAGGAAGTCACAGCAGAGGACGCATCAACCGAGCGGTTGATCAAAGCTATTTCCAGGATGAGTTCCAAGACTAAGATGGACATTCCGACTTATGAAGGAAGCCTGGATGCGGAAGAGTTGCTGGATTGGATCTGAGCACTGGACACATACTTCGATTACGAATATATCGAAGAGGACAAGAAGATAAGGCATGCTGTTACCAAGTTGAAGGGACATGCAGCCTTATGGTGGGATGAGCTGCAAGCAGATAGACGTTCCAAGGGGAAACAAAAGATTAAAAGCTGGGATCAGATGATTGCTAAGATGAAAGCGAAATTCATCCCAAGGGATTACCAGATCACTCTGTTCAGGCGCATGCAGAACCTGAGACAGAAGTTGATGACGGTGAAGGAATACACCGAGGAGTTTTATAAGCTCAATATCTGAGCAGGTCATTGGGAAAGCGACGATGAAAAGGTGGCAAGATACCTGAATGGGTTGAGATATGACATTCAGGATGAATTGAGCATGGTTACCATCCGAATAGTTGAGGATGCGTACCAGATGGCTCTGAAAGCCGAGGAAAAGCTGAGCCGCAAGCAGAGTCAGTGAGGGCGAGGCAGGAGTCAGCCCAGAGGCAAGGCAGTTGCCCAAGAAAGAACTCAGAATCCTTAGGGAAAAATAGAGAGAGGTGGAACCTCACAGAGGCAACAATATGCTGAGCCGAGGAGGCAGCATACAGAGCAAGGTGGCGGTTATGCTGACGCCAACACATTTCCTCGTACCAGAGGTAGGGGAAGAGGAAGAGGAGGAATCATCACATGTTTTACATGTGGGAAGGACGGACATAAAGCCGTTGATTGTCCAGACAAGAAACCGGACAAAGGAGAAGCTCACATCACTGAGTCGCGGGGGCGTGATGCTGAGTCAGAAGATGCAGACAGCGGAAGATCGCTTGGGATGCTTAAAGTTCTCTTAGCACCGGAGAAAGAGGTGGAGAACGTAGTGCAGAGGTCCAGACTATTCAGAACGGCTTGCACAACCAAGGACAGAAAATGCAAGGTCATCGTGGACAGTGGGAGCACTGATAATCTCATTTCATCCTAGATGGTGGAAAATTTGGAGCTGAAAACGACTAAGCACCCGAGTCCGTATAAAGTCTCGTGGTTACAGAAAGGACACCGGGTAAGTGTCACTAAACAATGCTTGGTTGAATTTAAAATTGGGAATTATCATGATCAGATTTTGTGTGACGTTATTCCCATGGACATATGTCATATCTTGCTGGGTAGACCATGGCAGTATGAAAGGAATGTGGTTCATGACGGGAGGATGAACACCTACACCTTGGAGAAGGATGGGAGGTTACATAAGTTGCTTCCAATAAAAGATAAAGAAGTGAAGCCGGAAGTAAACAACACCATACTTCTCATGAGTGGGAAGGAGCTTCTCACAGAGATGGAGAAGAACGAAGATCCACAATTCTTTGTGGTCAGGAAGCCGAAAATTGTCCTGACAAGCACAAGAGTGGACGACTTGCCAGAAGAGATTCAGGAACTGCTGGGAGAGTTCGCTGATATCATCATGGATGAACTACCTCGTTTGTTGCCACCGATGAGGAGTGTGAGTCACCACATAAACTTCATACCCGGAGCAAGTTTGCCGAATAAAGATGCATATAGACTGACGCCTCAGGAGAATGAGGAGGTCAAAAGGCAGGTACAGGACTTGCAGGATAAAGGACTGGTTAGGGAGAGTTTGAGTCCATGTGTTGTTCTGACAGTACTTAGTCCGAAGAAAGATGGAGGTTGGAGAATGTGTACAGACTCCAGAGCGATAAACAAAATTACCATTAGGTACAGATTTCCACTGCCAAGAATGGACGATCTAATGGATTGCCTGAGTGGGGCAAATTTTTTTTCGAAGATTGATCTCAAGAGAGGATATCACTAGATTCGCATGAGAGAGGGTGATGAATGGAAGACAACATTCAAAACAACTGAGGGTTTGTACGAATGGATGGTCATGCCGTTTGGCTTGACAAATGCGCCGAGCACATTCATGAGGCTGATGAATGAAGTCCTGCGGGAATTCATCGGGAAGTTTGTCGTTGTATACCTGGATGATATACTGATTTTCAGTAAGACCAGGGCTGAGCATTTAAAGCATTTGGGAATTGTGATGAGGAAGCTATAGCAGGAGAAGATGTTGATCAATTTGAAGAAATGTTCGTTTTTGTAGACAGAACTCATTTATTTGGGTTTTGTTATCTCAACGAATGAGTTGAAAATGGATCCTGAAAAGGTGGACGTGATAAAGAATTGGCCATCACCAAGAAATTTTTTCGAGGTGAGAAGTTTCCATGGTTTAGCTAGTTTCTACAGGAAATTCATTCGGAATTTTAGTGGAATTAGCGCCGCAATGATGGACACTGTGAAAAAATGACATAAAGTTTTTCATTGGACAGCAGAGGCTGAGAGGAGCTTCAATCTGTTGAAGCGAAAGATCACAGAGCAACCAATTCTGGTGTTGCCTGATTTCCAGAAAACCTTCCAAGTGAAGTGTGACGCAAGTGGATATGCTGTAGGAGGGGTCTTAAGACAAGATGACAGACCTGTCGCATATTTCAGCGAGAAGCTGGATGATGCAAAGCTGAAGTACTCCACATATGATAAAGAGTTTTATGCCATCATACAGGCATTAAAGAAGTGGAGGCATTACTTGATACCCAAAGAATTTGTATTGTACAACGATAATCATGCATTGCAGTTTGTGAGTCAACAAGATAAGTTGAACCAGAAGCATGCAAAATGGGTAGAGTACATGCAAAATTTCACATTTGTGATCAAGCACATTTCAGGAACTACTAACAAAGTGGTTGATGCTTTGAGCAGGAAATGTTTGTTGTTGCAGGAATTCAGAGTCAAAACATTGGGTTTTGAAAATCTGAAGGACATGTATGCTGGAGATGCGGACTTCAGGGAAGCTTATGAGGCAGCTGAGAATCCAGTTCTCAGGGATCGAAGTCCTTGGATAGATTTCATGATCCAGGAGGGATTGCTGTTTAGGGGCAATCAACTATGTATTCCAATTTGCTCCATGAGGGAGAATTTGGTGAAAGAAAAACATAGTGGAGGATTAGCAGGTCACTTTGGACATGACAAAACATTCACGAAGCTGAGCGAATCGTATTTTTGGCCGGGCATGCGAGCATATGTAAAGAGGTTTGTTGACAGGTGTCGGATATGTCAACATTCGAAGGTCCGAAAGCAGAATGTTGGGTTATATCAGCCATTGCCCATACCGGAGAGGCCATGGGAGGCGATCAGTATGGATTTTATTCTGGGATTGCCGAGAACGCAAAGGGGAGTTGATTCCATCTTCGTGGTGGTAGAGAGGTTCTCGAAGATGGCACATTTGATCCCGTGTCATAAGACCAGCGATGCGACACACATCGCAAATTTATTTTTTAAAGAAATTGTCAGACTGCATGGATTGCTGAGAAGCATAGTCTCGGACAGGGATACAAAATTCATAGGTCATTTTTGGAGGACGCTATGGAAGAAGCTGGGAACTAGTTTAGCATTTAGTTCGGCTTACCATCCGCAAACAGACAGATAGACCGAGGTGGTCAACAGAAGTCTGGGAGACTTACTGAGAGGCTTAGTGATGGAGCATCACAGTAGTTGGGACCAGATATTACCACAGGAAGAATTTGCATACAACGATTCGGTGAATCGGAGTACAGGCAAAAGTCCATTCCAAATTTTGTATGGAACACAGCCAAGGGGAGTTTCTGAGCTCAGGGAGTCAGGACAGACTGAAACTAGCAGCGTGAGCGCTGAAGAATTCGCTGAAACAATGGAGGAACTTCACACAAAGGTGAAGTAGCGAATGCAGAAGTCTAATCAGGAGTACAAGCGCAGAGCCGATCAGCGGAAAAGACAGCTTCAGTTCGAAGTTGGTGATATGGTTCTGGCACACCTACGGAAAGAAAGGTTCCCAAGGGGAACGTATAAAAAGCTCAAGATGAAGAAAATCAGACCATGCAGAGTCCTGAAGAAATTCGGGGAGAATGCATATGAGCTTGAGTTGCCGGATGGCATCGGGATATCTCCGATATTTAACATTTCGGATTTATACCCATATAGGGCTGGAGAAGCAGAGTTTGGAACTGAGGAACCAGTGATCCAGTGGCAGAAGCAGATGCCGATTGCGGAGAATCTGCAGATGGAGTGTATACTGGATAAGAGAGTCGGCAGGAAGACCAGGCGGAAACAGTATTTTGAGTACCTGGTGAAATGGAAGAATCACCCAGTGGAGGATGCTAGCTGGGAAAATGAAGCAGTCATACAGAGGCATGGACACACAGTGCAGGAGCTCATGGACAGGAGCCCATGAAATCTTTTGAGCCGAGGAGTATGATGCAGGAGCATCCACAATACATCAAGCGAGCCAACGCATGGAGTAGGAAAAGACAGCTGGACAAGCCAACAAACTTCTCTTTGAATTTTACCTTGATATTTGTTGTGCCAAGCATTAATGAGTTAATGTAATGAAGCGCACTTGTATTGTATTGTAGATAGGAAGGCATTTAATAGGTTTAATGCTGGTAGATAGGAATTGATTGTAGATTTGATAGTTGTAGAATTCGAGAGGGCAAACGAAATATAGGCACCCTCCTTTTTACATTGTATTATTTAGAATCAAGCATTCAGAAGAGAAGAGCAGACCAGAGAACTGGTGAAGAACACCCATGTACAGATTGAATTAATAGAAGGAAGTCTTGGATTCACTTTCATGGTTTGTGTTGTTTCTCTGTGTTGATATTATGCTCATGAATGTTTGCTTTCTGTCATGCATTCACTTTGATATGTTGTGTATGTGGTTTCATAGTTGAATTGAAATCTGTGAGAGAGAGGAGAATGAGTTTCAATTGTTTCTCTGTCTGAGCCAGGAGATTCCTGCATAGAGTGTAGTGGAATTCATCCGCATAGAGTGCGTTGATGAGGCCAGACAATTGAGCTCTTATTCTCATCTACCCAGGGTTGAATTGGGTTATTAGAGCCGTGCAGGGGAAAGTGCAGGCCAAGGGTGGAGTCTCAGTGGTTTGTCTGAGAAAAGGAAGGCGGGGATTATGGTTGTTGGAAGTGCACAGAGTCCAGAAGATCCAACACTTAGAGAGTGATTAGACGCCGAGCGCAAGGAGTGCGCCAACCTTCAGTTGAAGGAGTGGGAGAAATTAAGCTCAGGAGGGATAGTTCCTTCGGGAAAACTGTGGGAACAGACCCAGGAGGGGCTCGAATAGAAAACGGAGTTTTGGAGCGGAAGGGATTCCTCAAGGGAGGAGGAATTGACCTAGGATTTGCCGAGCAGAATTGCGAAATCCCACCGATCGCCGATCTAAGGGAAGTGGCTCGGAAGTTAACCCTTAGGCGCAAGGAGGGAACTGGCCATCGGGATTCGGCATATCGGAGTTCACGGTGGTGAGAGTTTTATACTCGCTGAAATCGCGATTAGAGATTTCCCAAACTAACGGGAGCCATCGATCATCAGGAGGACAAGTGGCACAAGATCCCATCATATCGGGGTTCAAAAAATCGGGGTTCTCGACTAGCGAGAACTCTTGGAGGACGGATCCGCGATCCGCGAAATCCCGAAGGTGACGTGGCAACGTGGGACCCCGGAAGCTAGTGCAATACAGGTGGCGTTTTATCGGGGAATCGGTACATCGGTACTCGGGGTTTGGAAGTTCAGAGCGTTGATATCGCGAGTAGCGATATCCCGAAAGGGAAATCCCTGACAGGCGTGTGAACGTTGACCTTTGACCCATCGGGGTTCGGGGTTTTGGAATTGCATGAGAACTGTGTTTGCGAGTTTCGCGATACCACGAAACCTGATCTCTTGAGCAGTGAAGAGGAGATCGCCGAAGGAGAGCTGTGGGTAGAGAGAAATCCCGAGAGGAGTTGGAAGAGTTCTTTTACTCTTCGGGCCTGTGTGAGAGAGAAGGTCCTGGTGAGAGCGGGTTGGACCGTGAGGGTTGCGACTTCGCACCACTTCTTGCGATTGATTTCCCCTTCATTGGTTTAGTTATGCTGTGATCAGCTCAATACCTTCTGGGTTTTTGTTTCACCTCTGTGCTCTCGGAGGGTGTTTTATTCTTAGTGATTTTCATGACAGTTTCCAACTCTCGAAGGGAGAAATCTCAGCATGCCCACTCGATGATAGTGCATCCTTTAAACCTTGTGATAGTGTATCCTTTAAACCTTGTGATAGTGATGAAATTCTTTTATTGTGAGTTACCCATTGTTGACAACGATGTCTTTTTTTTACTACTCGTGTTTGTGATTGAACTTTCTGATAGCATTTTTACCCATCTTTTGGCTACGGGTTAGCCATTTACTTGTCAAAGAATTTACTCATTTCCTTGACAATGATTTATCTTATGTTAACACTCAGCTTTTAGTTTAAAAAAAAAAAACACTCAGGGATTTCGTTTATGACAACACTCTGTGATAAATTACTATGGTAATTTGCAGTGGTGGTAAGTTGCTACAGTAATATTTACCACAGTGTTAGTACATTGGCTATGTGTTGGTACTTCCAATAACATTTTATTTCTTTATTACACCGCATTGCCAGACCTCACCTAGTTAAACTCTCCTTTTCAAATCATTTTTTGTCATACCTGTCACTGATTCGCCTCCTTCCCTTCACAAAGGTGGACTCAGCTAAATCAAACTCTAATTTGTTGCATCTATTGCACAGGTAAACTAATTAAAATGGATATCCTTCAGTTAAAACTTTAACCCTCCCCGAGAGTGAAGGAAATTAAGTAATGATTCCAAATCGGGGAATGCCTTCAAATTTATGGTGATCTCGCCAATAATAGCACTCACTCTGTAATGAATTAAACTGTTGGGGTGAATTCTGAATCCGTCATTCGCACCAGTCACACCTCTCGACCATGTTATCCTTTAATGCATTGCTGCATCGATGCCCATCCATGTCAGTCCCTTACCTAGACAGTTGATTTCGCCTTGTTCCAACGCATTTCATTTCTAGATTATTTTGTTTAGAGTACCTGGTGACTGATCAATCTACACGCTTTCCGATTTATTCCTGATAGTCTTTGTGTGGTTACATTGTAGTTTTACAACATTGGTAATTTACATTTACCTTACTCAGAAACTTCTCACCTTTTTAGACAGCCAGATATGGGATTCTGCATTGACAACAACTGATTCAACATTTGCTAGACGACTAACTAAATTCTTTGGTGTTCATACCCCTTAGTTTTACTTTTACCTGGCAGCATGTCTAGTTGGCATTTTTGGTTTTGGACAACTTTCCTCCCTTTTATTTAGCGGTATTAAGTATTGTTATAGGATGTCTTTAGCAATGGCATCAACTATAGTGAATGGCTCTGAATGGCATTAATTATGATCAGGCCTATGGCAATTAAATCCCTTTAGATGATTATGGCATTAAAACTCATTAAGTGCATATGGCTGTAAATCTTATTTAATACATATGGCAATAAATCTTATTAACTGCATATGGCAATAATTCTCATTTAATACATATGGCAGTAAATCTTATTTAATACATATGGAAGTAAATATTATTAAGTGCATATGGAAATAAATCTCATTTAATACATATGGCAGTAAATTTTATTTAATACATATGGCAGTAAATCTTATTAAAGTTCATATGGCAGTAAATCTCATTTAATACATATGGCAGTAAATCTTATTAAACATATGGAAGTAAATCTAATTATATGTATATGGATTTAGTTTCTCATTGAATGTATATGGCTTTAATGGCATTGTCACTTCTTAGCAGATTCTTTTTAATGTTCATAGACAATTGTCATTTTGGTACGATTAGTATAGATAAACAACGGGATGTAATTTAAGGTGTTGATAAGCGTTTCATTGTAGCATTCCACTTTGATATGGTTAATTTTGTCATACAATGTCATTTGCTAGTAATATTGTAATGTTGGGATTAATTTAGAATTGCCCAAATTAATTTGAATTTAATGATTAAATGAGATTGGTGAGTCTTGACTAAAGGTAAGTTACACTTGCTAAGTTAGAGTGCAATTAATGAAAAAATTAAATTTGTAATTATCCACATCAGACTAGATGAATGGGTTGGGTTGTGGCATGGTCATGCAACAACTTGCGTTTTCTTGTTGACGTCATCCTGCGTCTTGCCAACCCGTTTCTTGGGGTGTGCGTGTAGTCTCATTGTCCATTATTTCATCCTAGTGCATCGGATTTATCTAGAGTCCTCGGTCCAGATAGGATTTGTTGTGCCAAGTTATGGATGGGTCTATCACTTGGGGACGACATGATTTCTGATGAGGGGATCATGGCGTGCCCTATTGGATAGTGGCGAATGAGAACTTGATCGTAGTCGGTGCATTCTGTGTGGGTGTTGTCGAGCATTGTAAGATTTTTTTGTCCCATGGGTTGAACACCCTCATGCATTTGGTTCATGTGCCTTGAGGTTCTAGTCTTGTTTTTCAAGGACGTTGTGTTGGGAGGGGGATGTTGTCCCTTAGATTTTAGGTGTGTCTTGTTTGCATCGCATGGGTAGTCGTTCATCCTGGTTGTTCTATGCATGTTTCATCCAGTTTCCCTTGTGCCAGTGCATGGAGTCATATTTTCCTATTTGCCTGGACTGTGTGCTTGTGTTCATCATTAGTGGTGTGGTTAAACTGTTGTCATCGTCGCCTTCTTGCCTAGAAAAAAAATTTCACTTCTGCTTCGCTTGTAGTTGTAACAATGGGGTCGTTACAACAAGTTCTTGACAAATAAAATCCACCAACAAGTTTTAAATTTTAGGGGTACAAGGTCATTCAGGTACTAGTCTCACTTGATCCATATGTTAATCCATCAAAACTACTCACATCTGGGTTATTTTAAGTCTAGGATGGTGAATGAGCAACCAACATGTTGCTCTCCCAACCATTGAGTGGCTGCCTATGGTAAGAGATCATGTCAACAGTAAAGGTTTTTTACAGTATATAAACTCTTTTATTTGTATATTAGACTTTATTATCCAAAATGAAGTATTCATTACAATTATTCCTTTATTCAAAGGGCCACTATAGTTGAAAAACAAAACCAAAGTGGGAGACTAGTTCCTTTTTTAGCAGTTTACTATGATAAGAGTCTATGGTTTGGAAGAGAAGCCATATCAAAAGTGAGTGTTGAATTTGGTTGTTCTAGAGACTGAAAAAAGTGAAATTCAGTCAGTTGATGACTAAAAAGCAAAGCATATTACATTAAATGTTGATCAGATGAATTTCAAGGAAAAGCCAAATCTACACAAGTAGGTCACTCATGTCTTACATAGAGATGTGACCAAGACTCATGACAATATGAAGAAATTGAAATAAGCATTAATCAAAGTGGAGAAATAGTTGAGGCAAGATAAAGTGGTTACTACAACAAGGATTTCCAAAATCAACAATCTGTAAAATAATATTTATAACTTATGATACTCTAATATTACATATGTAAAAATTGATTTTTAAATTGAATTCCTAAACATTTGAAATTTTTATAAAATACAAAACGTTTGAAATAAAAAGTTGGACAGTTTGAAATTTTTATGAAATTTTTATAAAATACAAAACGTTTGAAATGACTGTGACTTGGCCGAGGGGATCCAACCATGTGTCCAAGCCATGGGCATGCCCACGGCTTGGCCATAGGGTTGGCCCCCCGCGGCCATGTCACAACCAATTTTAATAAGAGATTATCTATGCACATAAAAGCAGGGCATTTCAATCTAAGTCTTTAACACCAGAGTGAAAGACAATCGATTCATTTCTTGGATGATTGCTCAAGCACAGAATAATCACTTAAATGCTTACTCTATTCTTAATATTTGATTTTTAAATGTCTATATCAAATTTAAAAAATTAATATTTGATTGTTAAATGTCTATATCAAATTAACTAAATCCATATTGTTTAAAAATTATTTATTAATGTCTATATCAACTTCCCATTTTTAAGTAAATCCATATTGTTTATAAATTTATTGTTTGTGTGTATAATTTGAACATATAAACAAGTAATTTTTAAATTGTCTTCCTAATTTATTTTTAAATTTATTAAAAAAATATTAAATATATATGTTTTAAATATTTTCCATTGTATGTATATTTCATAAATATTCCTTTACAAATTATAAGATAGATAGTAATGTGCAGCAAGGAATTCCAGAATCAACAATTTGTAAAATAATATTTATAACTTATGATAATGTAATATTACATATGTAAAAATGGATTTATAAATTGAATTCCTAAAGATTTGAAAATTTGATAAAATAAAAGACGTTTGAAATTAAAACTTGGACAGTTTGAAATTTTTATGAAATACAAAACATTTGAAATGTCTGTGACTTGGCCGCGGGGGGGAAACCATGTGGTCAAGCCATGGGCGTGCCCATGGCTTGGCCATAGGGCTGGCCCCCGCAGCCAAGTCACAACCAATTTTAATAAGAGATTATCTATGCACATAAAAGCAGGGCATTTGAATCTAAGTCTTTAACACCTTAGTGAAAGACAATCGATTCGGCTCCTGGACGATTGCTCAGGCATAGACTAATCACTTAAATGCTTACTCTCTTCTTAATATGCTTACTCTCTTCTTAATATTTGATTGTTAAATGTCTATATCAAATTTAAAAACTTAATATTTGATTGTTAAATGTCTATATCAAATTAACTAAATCCATATTTTTTAGAAATTATTTATTAATATCTATATCAAATTCTCATTTTCAAGTAATTCCATATTGTTTATAAATTTATTGTTTGTGCACATGTAATTTTTAAATTGTCTTCCTATTTTATTTTTAAATTTATTAAAAAAAAATTAAAATATATGTTTTAAAATTTTTCTATTGTATATATATATATATATATCTATATCTATATCTAT
>ML777224.1:400476-416116 GCA_009831015.1 Picea engelmannii | reverse complement strand
AATTTCTGCCAAGGAAAGTGCTCTGATACCACTTGCAAGATACCAGATATATAAAATATGCAGAACATAAACGAAATGCTAGAAATGACAGAATAACAGTAAAATATCCAGCATAATCTTCACAATACACAAAAATGATATACAAAATAGCAACAAAAATAGCACTTGAACCAGATAGAAATGTTCGCAGGCCTCTTCGAGGGGGCAACCTCCAGTCGAGCAGTGCTCTATTACAATAATATCCAAGCTAGGGTTCTCATACCCTCGACTCCTATTTATACTAAAAAGAAGCATCTAGAGGAAGATTCTTCTAGAAGCGAAAGCTTCTATTAGGTCTTCTTACATCCACCTTATTTTATTTTATTGAAAGGTCTTATTAATATTGACCTTTATTACATCCGAATACATTGATCTACCTATGTGCGGGTTAGGACCTTAACATATTTTTCCTCCTCCAAATGGGACCCCTACCCCTTCTTTTATAGGCTAGAAGGAGCTAGGTATTTGGACGAACCCTCGACCATGCATGGACGGGAGTTTCAGTTAACTCACACATAGCTTTCATGTTCCATCGGCAACTTTCTTTTTTTCGTGCTTTTGTCGGTCCATGTGGACTGTTTTGGGTCAGCCAGCGTGTACACGCATGCAGTAATGGAGTAGGGTGCGTGGGCCTTTATAAAAGAGGATTTTCAAAGAGTTGTTCAACAATGCTTTGGCAAAGAAGGGATATGAGATGGCCTGATGCCAGGTAAGCATGTGTGGTGCAATTTAGGGTTATAACAAATGCCCCCTAATGTGTGAGGTTAGACGAGCATCTGATGGCCGAAATACATTACCAATCTTTACTGATGTGCCGAATGATTGAGCCCAAGGATCAGGAACCGAGAGGCGTCGTCTGTAAAATAACACATGTCTCACCGAGGCAGGCATACCCATGCTCGAGATAAAATAGAATCATGGCTACCAATCAAATACACTGTAGATCCATGTCATATAACTATATAAAGAGTAGCCGCAAACAATACACAACAAAGCTACATCTCGAAATCAAAAAGATATACGTATAAAGTATCCATCTTCTAGAAGTTGATATGACCTGATGGCTGGAGATGAGATCTTCAGAGCTCGAGTAACAACTTCAAAATATTCAAAACTCGCGTAGGAGTGTAATATGAGTGTATGAATGCACTACCCATAGGTATTTGATGGCTCGGCAGTCATGGACTTGATAATCTTGATGATCAGACTGAAGGCTTCAGTGATTTTGAAAAAGGACTTGATTGGATGTTCAGGATGGCCGGGTATGAGGACAAGAGACATATTGCAGAGGGGCCAACTTAGGCTTGGTGACAAACTTCCCTTGGATAATAGCATGACAAATGATGAGACTCAGGCAGCATGGCATTAATCATAAGTCTACGAAGCAGGAGGCAACACAAACTCTCCATATGTTTGGAAGGATAACCAAATGGTGGAGGACACAACTCTATATAGCGATAAAAAGATTCCTAAGGTCGTACTACATTCCATAGTCTAATGAACAAACAAACATATATGGTTTATCCAAGGGCGACTCATTATGCTGCCAATAAAGAAAATACTTTTCCCTTCCTCTTTTTGGGGTATATTTGATTTTTTTGTTCTTTTCAATAATTGTGGAAAAATAATAAAGGAATATTACGTTAAAAAGGAGAAACGAGTGTTGCAAATGCTCAAGGCACAAGGACAAGACTGATGTTCTAGTAGAATGATACTCGAGAAAAATCCTCCGGGGGCCAAAGGTGTTAAGACGCAGAAGCAAATTGTTACAAGGCTAGCATATAAGGTATGAAAATGCGGTTAATAAAACACACAATGATAACATTCTTTGATGTAAGTTTAACAAGCCTAGAGAAGGTAAGCTCGGTGGTTTTTCATATTTAGAGAGTTTGAAAAAACATAAAAGGAGACTCCATTGGGGTACCTTTTTCGAATATAGTCTAGTCGGTTCAAAAAAATGGTAAACTAGCACCGATAAGACATCGATTTAAAACCATTTTAACGAGTGTGACAAGGACAAGATCACTTGGCTATTTTTTCATTTTGAAGGAGTCTGAAAAAATCTTAACTATGGACTCCGTCAGGAATGTTCTTTTGGACCAATTTAACGAGTTTGAAAGAATAAGGTCACTCGACAATCTTTTCAATTTTAGGGAGTCTGAAAAGAGCTTAACTATGGACTCCATTGGGGTTCCTTCTTCATAATTTTAGTCTCTTAGGCCCGAAAAAGGGATAAAATTATACGTGAGAGTTCTCTTGTATAGAGTTGAAGTTCCATAGAGTATACCTTTGTTCGTACAGTTGACCGTCCAGACCGAAAAATGGGTAAACTACCATTGAACAGACGTGACTTCAAATTTCAATTTAACGAGCATGAAAGGCCACAAGATCGCTCAACAATCTTTTCATATTTAGAGGGTCTGAAAAGGGCTTAAAAGAAGACCCCTTATTTTTTGGGAGCCCTGAGGGTGAGGTCAAGAGCGAAGAAGAATCATGCAAATGAGGCTCAAACTCATATTTAGGAAAGACTATAAGGACTCCTGAGCCTACAGTGTTTTTAGAGACAGCATGAATGACATAATGCAACTAGGATCTACCTAGGGCATCCATGTTCCGGTAAGCTCTACCGCCAAATTGTGACACTTCTAAAGCAGAGATGATGGTTCTGTGTCACAATCTGATGGGATCGATCCTATGGTGAATGAAAAAGACAACGAGATACAAAAACCAAGGTAGAAACCTAACCTATATTCTCAAGTTGATCGTCGTCAAAATTTTCATGGACCGTCAAAATTTTCTCAAAACTCAAAAAAAAAATGTCCCAATACCTGATCAAATCCCTCCCCTATAACTTCTGAATCACTCTAAATTGTTTTTGGTATAAATAAACTGATAAGGGAGGCCAAAAAAGTGACAAAAAGAGGCCAAAAAGTCTATAAATAGAAGCTGGTAGCTCATTATCAACATTGCTAATTTGAAAATTGACTCTAGAGCCAAAAGACCCCCTTTGATAAAAATGGTGATTCTCGGAGCTACAGTGGATGAAACTAACTTCTGTCTGGACCAAGTAAGTACAAACTCCCTTATCTAGCTATTCAATTCTTTATTTTTTCTTTTCATTTCATTTTTTGGGTGGGTGTTTACCTTTAAAAGGTCGGCCCTAGGTCCACGCGGGCTGTCTCTGGACAGGCCGCGTGTACACTCGGGCAGAGTAAAAACTACCCACGTGTACATGCGACTGTCACCTAGACAACACACGTGGACCTCCCTTTATAAACAAAAAGAGCTAAAGAGCACTCACTCACCCTCCTGAACTTGGTTGTTTTGGCAGGATGTATGTCCACTGGAGGGAAAGGGAGCATGAAGAAGTTGGTGAGTTGGTTGCAGGAGATCGGAATGTCGTGGCCACGTTGATGCAATGTGGTTTTCTAAAGTTCTTCCTATGTCCATTTATGTGGGCGCAACTGAGGCTACTAAATGCCTTGGTTGACTATTGGCACCCTGATGCAGAGGATTTCATGCTAGAGGGGAAATCACTGGTGCCTACCACCGAGGATATCTACTTTTTGACTGGCCTCTCACGGAGAGGGGAACCAGTCAATTTCAGGACGTTTCCATCGGGGCCACATAACATAGCAGAACTGATAGCCCTGCACTCTGAGGCTGGGACAAACCGTTTGACCTCCCAGGTGCCCATAAGTAAGATTACTAACCTTGGGCGGATTACCGGTTTAGCGGCCTTGCATCAGGCATCCCGTGCACAGATGAATTGTGTTATCCAGTGCTTGAATGCATAAATTTTTGGCTAGAGTACCACACTACTAGAGTGTATGAAGAGGCAATTGATAGATTGTCGTCAGTGGACACAGAGGAACTTCGGGTTCAGGACTATTTTGTGTTCCTTCTTTTTCGAGAGAGTTTCGAGATTTAGTCCTCGGTTAGTGGTATGAGGACATCATGCCTCTTTTCTTGTTGTATGTAGATGGGAAGTATTACTGCCGCGACAGGGTGGTGGAAGGACCAATGAGTCCTTCAATGATGTCTTTTTTGCATGGCTGTCACGACAGATCCCTGTGATTGGGGATTACCCATATGCAGGGATAGACTTTTCGAGAGATCCTGAGATACCCGTGCCTCCTGGTAAGGAGCGAGGGGAGATGGGTAAGTCTCCACCTTTGTATTTGTTTTTGTTGTATATGTGATTTTTATGTCGTTTTTGTTATATATATCATTTTGTATATGCCAAAGTATTTGACGGATATACGTTTGTTGCATGCAGATGTGGGACATGTGCGACCTACCGATTATGCAAGGAACATGCATCGTCCTCGGCCAGGGGCTGCAGCTGCCGCTACTGGGTGACCAGTAGTAGCAAGAGACCTCCCAGCCAGGGAGGATGAGAGAGTAATCAGACGATTTGAGCGGAACTTTACTACACTCACTCGCATAGTCCCGATGGAGGAGATTGAGGACCTGCTGCCATCTATGCAGCCTCATGTAGTGGGGGCACCTTGGACGTGGGTTTGATTGTTTAGGCGTTTATCCCATGATGTGGACCAGTATAACAGGGCCCATAGGCCCTGAACCTATTTAGACATTTTATGTGCCACGAACACTACTTGTATATATTTTTTGAGGCGCTTGCATCCATCTATGTACTCTGGTTATTTTTATGATATTATATATGGTTTTTTTGGTCTTTTGTGTCTTATGGATCACATGTGAAAAAATGTATTTACATGCTTATGTCAATGTTCTTTCATATGTGTGTAAGATGCCAATCTAAAATTTGATTAGCTAGAGTATCTGTAATTTGGTTTAATCTCCTAGGAACATGAAAATATGTAATATAATCAAAGTTTCGTTCTAAGAGACGTACCCTAAGGAATCATTGGTGTAAAGTTGGATACTAAACTCGGTATACTCTATTTAACTGAGACACAACCAATTGAGCGTCGAGATAGACCCAGAGATGAGAGATACCCAATGACAAAGCATCACAAAGCAACTCAATAACTACACTGTACTCGACGACATTATTTGTGGTGTCACCTAAGCATATACCTCTGGAGGATAACAACTGGCCCTGAGGTGTAAAGATTACCCAAGCTGCGGAGGAAAGCCTCTGAGTGTGCCGACTAGCACCGTATTCATACCTAATGAACACCTCAGAATCACTTGACCTCCGCCATATCGACGAAGGATAACATCAATGACACGTCCATAACATTTAAAAGAAACAAAAAAGTAATAGTACAAAGACTATACATATGTTACAAAAAGTTACCCATAGTGACCTGCCTATGAGTAATACTTCTTAAGGTAGAGCCCATTTCTAGGCTCCGCCAAAGCATTCCCTTCTAAATCAACCAGACGATAGGCACCCTTTTTTAATACCTCTTTTATGATGAAAGGCCCGAACCACATGGGTTTGAATTTGCTTGCCCCCAGGGGGTCCCTATCTTGGTCATAGACCACGACAAGGTCGGCTTCAGAGAAAAGCCGAGGATGAATGGACCTATCATATTGACACTTGACCTTATGTTTTTGAGCCTTGTTGGCCAGGGCCACATCACGACGTTATTCATTGAGCTGCTCAAGGTATACTAACCGTTCTTCGAGTGGAGAAGTGTCGGGCAATAATTGTACTGCCAATTTTAGAGACAGGATTTGACATTCGATGGGAAAGACTGCCTCCAGCATGTAAACAAGTTGAAAAGGTGAGAAACCAGTTGCAGTCTTAACAGATGTTCGGTAAGCCAATAATGCCGACTATAACATCAAATGCCAATTTGACTTGGCTGAGTTGATAGTTCGCTATAGAATAGTCTTAAGAGTTTTGTTTACAGCTTGCACCTGCCCATTAGCCTGGGGGTAGTAGGGTGATGCATTTTCTTGCCATAACCCAAGATTTGATGTTAATTCAGTCATCATATGATTCTAAAAGTGACTGCCATGGTCAGTGACAATCTCCCTTGGGATGCCGAACCTTGCTATGATCTGGTTGAATAAAAAGAGAGCTGCAGTCTCTCCATCATCTTTAAACGTTGGCATAGCTTCCACCCACTTTGTGAAGTAGTCGATAGCTACGATGATATAGTGATGCCCCCTTGCTGAAGGGGGGTTGCAAGTAGTGTAATCAATCCCCCACTTGGTGAAGGGACCAACTGTGATGACAAGAAACATGGGAGCAGGATGTGCCCTCATCTTCCGAGAGAAGATTTGGCACGGATGGCACTTCTTGATTGATTCGATACAATCTTTGATAAGTGTCGGCCATAAGTAACCTGCTCGTAGAATCTTTTGGGCTGTTGCCAACCCAGACAAATGACCGCCACAAGCTTTGGTATGGCAATCGTTGAGCACCATAACTGCCTCCTCATGTGTGAGACATCGACGTAAGATGCAGTCTACACCTCTCCGATTCAAGGTATCATCGAGTATGAGATAATTCTTAGCCTGATGGTGTATACGCCAACGCTCATCACGAGAAGCAGAAGTGGGGCACTTCAAAGTCTGGAGATAGATAAGTATATCTCCGTACTAGGGATATGAAGATGTGATAAAAAACATATCTCCCCAGATAGGCGAATCTTTAGGCACAACATCACCTAACTCAACTGGAAGTTCTGAAATAAGCTCTGTGAAGACCAATGACTTTTTTGACTTTGCTGAAACGAAGTCTAAGTCAAACTCCTGGAGGATGACTATCCATCTACTGATTTTTTTTCCTATTACCCGTCGTGTCAACATGTACTGGAATGCATTCACGACAATAATGACGGTGGTCTTGCGAAACAGAAAATAATGACGAAACCGTTGAATAGCATGAACTGTTGCCAATGCAAGTTTTTCGATATGAGAATAATTGAGTTCCAATCCTATGAGGCCTCGTCTCAGGTAATAGATCACGTATTCTGAGAACAAATCATCTTCCTGAACTAAAACCATGCCAATGGTTGACTCTGCTGCAAACAGATATAATAAAAATTCTTTGTTATAGTTAGGTGGCTGGAGCAAAGGGGCAGTTGTGAGGACATGTTTTAATGCGTCGAAAGAGAGTTGAGCGACATCGTCCCAGTAAAAAGGAACGTCTTTCTTCAGTAAGCACATAAAGCCCTTGGTGATTTCGGCATAGTTGGCAATGAAGTATCGTAAAAAAATTTCCTTGCCTTGTAGACTCTGAAGTTGAAGGATTGTGCGTGGGGGGGGAAACTGGATTATTGTCTCCACCTTGAGAGGATCGACCATGATCCCTGTTGTTGATACGATGAAACCTAACAAACGTCCCGACGTTACGCAAAAGCTGCACTTGTTTGGATTCAAGTGAATCTGAAAGTAGTGACAGCGTTCGAAGATTAGTCTAAGGTGTGTGGGATGATCCGTTCTCTTGCGAGATCGCGATGCTAAATCATCTAGATAGGCCTCGAATATATGATTGAGATCATGAAAAGCAAAAGACATGGCCCGCTGGAAGGTGGCTCCAACATTTTTAAGACCAAAAGGCATTTTACAATATGCGAATGTACCCCAAGGACAAATGAATGTCATTTTGTGTTGGTATTCGGGTTTGATTTGGATTTGATTATATTCCGAAAAACCATCCATGAAAGAAAAGGCCTTGCAACCAGCACAATCATCAATGATCTAGTCGATGAATGGTGTTGGAAAATTATCTTTGGGACATGCCTTGTTCAAATCACGGAAATCGGTACATACACAAATCGTGCCTTGTTTTGATTGACCGACACAGGATTTGACACCCATTGGGTCAAATGGATAGGATAGATAAAACCTGCCTTTAGCAATTTCTCAACCTCAATCTTGATGCCTGCTGCTTTCTTAGGATTAACTGGATGAAGCTTCTGTCGAACAGGCTTGGCATTAGGATATGCTGTGATCTCATGTTCAACTATTTTTGGATCGATACCTGGCATTTACTCATAAGACTAGGCAAACACGTCACATAATTCCTTGAAAAGATCTGTGTAGATTTGAATCTCTTTGGGGGAGCAATCCTCTCCGATGAAGACATTCTCCACAACGCCAGGGTTTCGGGAGATATTGATCGGTACGTTTTCAGTGATAGTTTCCATATTACCCTCAACATAAATTTCATGTGTAGCTAAGAGATTAATAGGGCACGACTGATCTCCTGTCATGGTTATGGTGAATTCTCCTGCTTTGATTCGGCTTAATTCTGGGAGAAAATATGATCTATGATGAAGATCGTCCCAAGGTCTGTCAGGACTAGTCAATGCTTCGATTATTGCTTCATCAGAAGGCAAGAATAAGTCTAATGAATCGTTGTTAGTGAGAGAACCCTGAGCCCAAATAGGCTCTAGAAGTGGATCTCACTCTTGTGCAGGAGTCAGATCAGGGTTAGATGAAGCGTGTTGGACTAAAGAGTATGCTACCTCAACGATAGATAAGGGCATGGACGTTTCTGGGTGACCTGTCTCATCCATCATGGCCGATGGGGAAGGAAGTATCCATGAATCCTTGAAATAAGTCGTACGGAATGACGAAAATTAAAAAATATCAACCTTATGGTGATTGGGTATAAATTTGATATCATTGTGGGGGGGTGGGTAATCGAAGGTACCCATCAAGGATTGACACAAACCAACTCCTACGTTGACGACACCTGGTTGAGGATTATCAATCATCGGGACCGTGGATGCCCCCAAAGCTGGGTCAGGTCTAGAGAAAAACAATTGATTGATCGTCACTATCTGGCCCTCGTGTGGAAACAAAAAGACCCAGAAAAATGTAGCAACCACAACTTGCATAGCATAGGTCCAACTCTGTCCTAACAAGAGGTTATAGTCGAGGGGAGCATCGAATACCTCTACTTCGACACACACGGTCTTCCCTTTTAACTGCATGGGGAAAGAAGGAACGATGCCATGTGGTTGAAACGAATGACTGTCGAAAGCAGTGAGGAGAGTAGGTGATGGAGACAAAAGGGGTTGGCCATTGGCCTTCCAACATGCCAATGACATAACGCATGTCGAGGCGCCCTCATCAACCACCATGCGTAAGATATTCTGAGTAAAAGTTTTCGTGGGATAAACCACTACTATCTGAAACGCTACGTGGTAAGGAAGATGAGGTTTTAAGTCAGTTGTATCCAACATGATGGTACCCAGATTACAAGTCTCAGTAGAGCCTAAAGCGGTTAACAAGGCTTTCCTTTGAGAAGGGCAGCTTTGGAGGACCTCCAAAGCAGACATCGCACAAGGGGTTTGTGATAAATCCTCCACCACAGAGTATTTCTGGGCGGCCCTTACGTTTGGGTTATGCGAAGATTTTTTAAATGCACCTTTTGGAATGCATGTCATTGTTTCGCCCAACATCTTCTCAATCTGTAGAGGAAGAGATGGGAGTTCAGCTTATTTACCCTTCTCAGAAGCGCTTGGTTTACTATAGTCGTGCGCTCTAGTCGATATAAAAGCATCACTCCTAACCATATATACGTTCACGGATGCGGGGTTGTTTGGAGGCGGGCAGGGTTCTTGGCTGCCCCCTTCCATGCTTGCAGAGGCTTGAGTTAGATTTTGCCCATGTTGAAATGGATTAGTCAACATTTCCTGTTGTTGTTGCGTGATAAATGTTTGGGCCTCTGCAAGTCGAGGACATAGATGGGTCAGGTGGTCTTCCACGTACAAGTTGCATGGATACCTTGCCTTCCATTTTTCAGTGTTGTCCCCGCTAGCATTATCGTTGGGTTTTTAATCCCCCTTACCCTTCTTTCATTGTTTTTTCTTCCCTTCAGGCTGTTGGGTGGCCTTTGGGTTAGTCGACTGCACTGTGTGTACTTCCGACATTTTGGTAGAGGGAGCAGCCAAAGTGGTAGTTTGGCTGGCCGCTGTGTGTTGTATAGATAACTGCTGCAACTGCTTCATCAATTTCTTAGTGGGCTTTGTTTGTGCTGAACCAACAATACCATCGGGATGTGGTCTAGCTCTCTGTCTAATTTTATCCAGTATTGAACGTGGCGCATCTGGGAAGATGTTGTATAATAAACCGGACTGAGAATAGATGAGCTCAAACTGTTGAGCCCTCATGATGTCATATTCTTCGGAGAAAACTCCCGACGTCGCAACATATTTGGATAACTGCGGGACCAAAGACTTAAGGAACCACTCAAGCAGGAATTTTGGTGGGACTGGTACCTTGATTAAACTCTTCTGGTGTCTCCATTCTCGGATGTGATCAGAGATATGGTCCGCTGTTGTCTGTTCAAAATTGGCGAGCAGCTCTGTGCCAGCATCGTATCTCACAGGTAACTGTAAATGGTTCAGGAAAGCCATCGCCAGTTCACCAAAAGAAGAGTATCTTGAGCGATCGAGCTCAATGTACCATTTCACAGCACTCCCAATGAGAGTACGTTGAAACAATCACAACTTTACAGAGTCATCTTTCAATGAGTTAGATGAGCAACATAGATGGAAGGTAGTCACATGATCTCCTGGATCTTCGTTAGGCTTGGATTCGAACTTTGAAATGTCCGAAGGAAACTTCGTCGGCATAGGAGGCCAACACGAATCATGACAAATAGGGTCATTCAACAACCTTGTCAAATCTAGCAAGTGTAAAGTCGCCAGGAAAGGTAGTTTGGGTTGTTGGTGATAACCTGGGAAAAATGGGCCTGGAGTTTGACTGGCACCAATTTGCCAGGAAAAGTTTGGATGCTGGCCTAGATTCTGGTAGAAACCATGGCCCTGGCCAGCGTATGAATTTTGCATATGTGGAGACATCATCGACTGATTTCCCAAATAGGACATAGATTGTTGGGAATGAATTATATTCGAAGGACTTTCGGAAGGGTTACCCCATGCCGGTCCCGTGGGGATAGGCATAGTAGTTTGGACGGGGTTCCATTGATTGTGGAAAGAATTACCCCAAATGGACATTCCAGATGAGGGAACAGATCCCTGCCCTGAATTCCAAGGTCCTGCTAGGTTTGCCCCCTGTGAAGGAATAATACCTTGCATAGGAGTAGATTGTCCAAAAATGGGGTTGCCCTTAGTAGGGAAAGCAGTTGACGAGAAGTTGTTGTTACCAAACGTTTCATTAAAAAAAAACAATGTTGAACCTACAGACATACTATGCGAAGGTGGTCCTTGACTCCCCACTCCAAATAAACTATTGTGTGTAGGTTGCCCGACGGATGGATAATGCGAGCCGCCGAGTGAAGGGGATGAAGGAGGGATATGACCTCCTTCGTAAGGGAAAGCGTTAAAAGGAGTAGGAGTTCCCCCCTTGTTACCTTGCAAAGGAGCACTAGAGCTCCCTGCCCCTAGACCTAAAGTCTGTAAAGTGGAGTAAGAAAGTACAGGACTTGTACCCGAACTAGGCATCCCATTTGAGAATGGAGGGCTTGTCGCACTTGGTGTGAAAGGGGTTGTGGCCGCCACCAAAGACGGGATCGGACCACTGTGCGAAGTAGTTGCGGTCGAGACCATGGTGTATTGCACCGATGCTGGTGGGTTAGGAGGTGAAATCTCTCCTGTGGTGACAACCGTGGTGGGAATTGAAGAATTCCCAGAAGGAGTAACAACATTTGTTTCCATTGTTGTGTGCAACACTGTCTGGTGCTCGTAAAATTGAATTAGTACAATGAAAGGTGCCAAGAAATCAGTGGTTGGAGTTTCAACTGGGCCAAGAGCAGTTTCTTCAAGGTCCAAAATGGTTGATTCCTCCAGGGGTTGGTCGGGCACAATGTCTTGTAACCCGGTAGCTTCAAAAGACCCTTGTTGGTCTATCTTTCACCTTAATGGTGGCGGGGGTGGATCCAGTGTAACCGACGGCAGGCCAAGAATCATTCGTGACTGGTGGAGCTCGGGATCCTCCACTGTGTGAGAATATCCAAGACACTCTAAGGTAGTGTAAATGTTCAAAAGTAACACACACTAAAAAAGACCCTAGAAGATAAGACAGGAAAACACTAAATTAATTGGAAGAACAGTTACAACAACCAACACTAGAGAAACTTACCGGTGCAAGTGCAACTCGAACACGGAAGCACCCTCCGGGTATACTCTGCAAAGCGTGGCTTGATGTATGTCCTAAGTACCGCGGTATACCCCCGCAGTCACCTGTGTATGTCCCTAAACAAGATTGACAACTAGGTTGCTAGCGCGCGAACAGTCACCAAGCGGGTACAGTCGAAAGTCAGGTAGACCACAATGAGCAGGGTATTGAGCCCGAAACCTGTCAAGGGTATCAAGAGAAAATGGTCCGGAAGACAACTGAGTACCTCGAATGGATTCGAGACCCACGAAGCCCCGTGGCAAATGCAAACGATGGAATCCTAAGACAAGCCCTCTATATGAGTTCTCCACTACGATTGGTCTAGCTTTGGAGGGGTTATCTCCGCTACCATTCCGCACGCGACCTCATGTTAATCCCCTATGTTAGAGGGGGGTCCCGGGTAACTTTCATGACTCTGGACTTAGACACTCCCTAACTCAGACTCCAATTTTTGATTTGAAATGGCCTTGAAGAGTTTCCTCTCCAACCTAGTCCAAGGCCCTAATCCTAAACTAGTTGGTGAACCCTACAAACATAAAATTCTAGTAGATTTTAAATTTAGCGTTACTTTTATGGCTTTGTGTTACATCAAGGGGTATGAAAGTGAAATTGATGAGGTGTAAAAGACATAAGCAAAAAATGAATAAAAAAGCTGGAAACAAAACTTTTACTTAATGCAAAATTTCAACAACTTTTCAAAATATTTTTAATTTTCTAAGATTTTGGATAGCAAACTCAAAAGAAATTTCACCTAACTACAAGCTACTTATGATCTAAGTAAACTGCAAAAACTTATGAAAAAAAAATGACTTCTCCTTGGCCAATAATGCAGAAACACACTCTTCAACCAAATAAGAAAATGAAAAGAGATTTATTTATTTATTTTTATTTAAATTCTTGATAAAACAAAAAGGAAAAATACCAACAAGAAAAAACTAAGAAAATAAATTCTGGCCTAATCACAGATCGCAAAGAATCAGGTCAAAAATCACACACTAGCAATTTAAAAAAAAATAAAAATGACTCTCACACTTGTCTAAAAACCTTAAAAATTCTTTTATTTTTATGACAACTTTTTAAATGAGAAAAAACAAGCTAAGGGTAAGATTAATCCTAAGCTACTAACTGCTCAAACAGAGATTCAAACACTTGAGAGGAATAATTCTTATCAAGGGAAAGGATGACTGCCTTACCCTCAACAACAAGTATCTTGTACAAGCACGTGACTGTTACTCTAACACCACGCGTGCGAACGTGCCCTGGATAGAGACAGAGGGTGTGTACACGCGGGCTGACCTTGTACAGGCTATGTGTATATCTAAACTCTGAGAAAAAATGAAAACAAGCAGACCAAACCAGGAAGAGACCACTGATATTGATAACTAGGATCCCTTGAAGGCTTGGACACTCTTTTTAATAGAAAAACAAATAATGTAAGGATAAATGATAAAGAAAAAACAATCTAAGATAGAACTGCAAACAACCAAGACTCAGACATAATTCCAGAAAACCCCCTGAGAATGTGTGATTCTGACAGGGAAGAGGATGACTGCCCCAAAAGTTCTCTAAACTCTACACGCTACTGCTACTTCTTCAGCTAGCGTTCACACACAGGCTGTAAGAGAGTAGGGCACGGGTACATGCGTGCAGACTTTATGCAGGCCGCGTGTACCTCTGTGGGTCCCAAAAAACACAGTCAAGCAAAAGACAGGGAAAGCTGGTATGGAAAACCAAACTCCCTACTAGCTCAAACCTTACAGAAACTAAAAGAAAAAACAGGCAAGAAAAACTAGTCTTTAAAACCACTCAAAAACTAAATAAAATTCTCGGAACCCTAGAGACTCTCCCTAGTATGGTCACCAATTTTGTTGTGAGGGAAATCCCCCTACGGAATAGCAAATAGAGTTGAGACTTTGCATGCAGATATGACCAATGTATTGATCCCAAGCCATTATGCAAGGATCATCACTGTTTTGGTGTCTTTTTAAAACTTTTTCCTAGTTGTGGTATTTCGTCAAATAGCTTGTTGATCTACTTGTTTAGATGTGTTTAGATGTGTGTATGTAGAAAACAACAGAAATATATAACCATGGAACATACCTCAACCATATGCAATAAGATAGACAAGCCAAAACATCTCAATTCTTCTTTATTCATAAAATAGAAGAACCTGCTACAATGGAGATGCCGATTTGGAATGCTCAACAGATGGCCAATATGATAGACAATGGATAAAAAGTATGAGCTGCTACAAAATTCTCCTGAAAATACAAAATAAGCCTCCAAAGGCTGGATAAGAGATGAAGACCAATGCCAAGTGCCAAACCCCTCACTGCTGGAAGATGCCACGTTCTGCTAGATAACTGAAGCTCCTCAATAATTCGTCCCTGGTGCCAAAGATGTCCAATCACCTCTAGAAAGATCCCAAATAGTAGATTGGGTGATGGTAAGAACAACCCAGGTTCCCGAATCTCTAAGATCCCTCTCAATCTCTGTAGATCTGAAATCCCCCACTGAATGGTACGCCCCACTAGATGACTGAAGCCCTAGATAATTCGGCCCTGATGAAAGAGGACTCCAAATGCTCCGAAACTCTCCACAATGATAGATCAGGACGCTAGAATGAGAACCCAAGTGCTCAAATACTCAAATACCGCCTATATCCTTAGATCTAGCTACCCTCCAAATAATGGTGCGCCCTCCTTTTGGGAAAACATCCCACTCTCAATACAAATCGATCCTCCACTGAAAGACTCCGAAAAACCACCAAGAATGATGCCAAGACACCTGCAAAGGAAACCCACTACCTGGAATTCTTGGAATCCCTTCTCCTCAGCTAGGACGAATCCCTCCTCAATGAATGGTGCGCCCCCCTTGCTGGAAACCCCAACTAGTGCGCCCTCTCTCTACCTGCACAAGCAACTGATGTGGAATCCTCCTGCAACTGAGTATATCTGGAACTAGAATGGTGTGGGAGCGTATTGAAGCTCCGAGACCAAGCTTGGGACAAGCTAGGTGGAATATTTCACCATCGAATTATCCTCTAGGGTTTGTTAAGTCAAAACCCTCAAAACCCCCAATGTTGGGCTCACTAGCTAGAAGCCAAAAATCAAAAGATAAACATACATGAATCCATGAGAAGAGGCCCTTGCCTTTCCTTTATACTATTTGGCTCACCTTGTCCCTCCAAAGTGACTTTCATTTTATTATTATTTAATTAATTAATTAAATCACTTTAATTAATTAATTAACCTTTTTACCTTTGAAAACCTCCTTATCTCTCCTTGTGGCTTCCCTAGCCACTGAAAGTCACTTCTAGCCATCCCATCCTATAGTGTTGCTCCTCTCGATTCCAATGAGCTATTACACTAAGAGGTTCCTCCAAGTAATGTGCCCAAAATGATCTCTTCAGTGAATTCCATTGACTTATAGCTCAAAATAGTCAAAATCATGGAAATAGTCAGAATGCAATGAAACCAAAGCCAACCTATGCGGAATGGCTCATAATGATGGAATATGATCATCAATGCAAGCTGGACCCCACAATGCCTCTCAAATACCA
>ML777224.1:372909-395974 GCA_009831015.1 Picea engelmannii | reverse complement strand
TTATTAATATTTAACTAATTAATTAAATCACTTTAATTAATTAATTAACCTTTTTACCTTTGAAAAGCTCCTTATCTCTCCTTGTGGCTTCCATGGCCACTGAAAGTCACTTCTAGCCATCCCATCCTGTAGTGTTTCTCCTCTCGATTCCAATGAGCTATTACACTGAGAGGTTCCTCCAAGTAATGTGCCTAAAATGACCTCTTCAGTGAATTCCATTGACTTATAGCTCAAAATAGTCAAAATCATGGAAATCGTCAGAATGCAACGAAACCAAAGACAACCTGTGCGGAATGGCTCGTAATGATGGAATATGATCATCAATGCAAGATGGACCCCACAATGCCTCTCAAATACCTCTGTACTCGCTCTAGCACCCATCTGGCTACTCTGGTCATCATAAATCTCTGCCCTGTGGTGATGTCCCAAAGTGGGGACATTACAACCAAAGAAAAACTACTTTCTACCTTCATCCCTAGATTTAAATCCCCTTTTCTTAGTAAATGCAAGGAAAGATCAACCTACCTCATTCCCGACATTTGATGTCGATCCTCCGTTGTACTTGATTACTTGTTCACAATACTCCTTCCAAAGCTAACCTGCATACAAGACAAGCAAGAACTATGCATGCATCCTACTTATATACTAACGGGTTAGAAATCCAAACATATACTAATCAAACTATAAAATGTTCATGAATTGGGACGGGGAAAGAATTTTCTTTATTACTTTGAATGAGTCAACTTACAAAAGTTGAGACCGACCACCACTCCGCGAACCTGATCCTGGGCTCCTCTTCTACTATCCTCCAACTACTTTGCTTTGTATCTCCTTGGGTATCAGGAAAGGATAAAGGGTTGGGACAATGGGAATATGCAAATGGGTAGATTTTCTTTGCTATATTTTTCCTCCTCCAAATGGGACCCCTACCCCTTATTTTATAGGCTAGAAGGAGCTAGGTATTTGGACGAACCCTCGGCCATGCATGGCCGGGAGTTTTAGTTAACTCACCCATAGATTTTGTGTTCCGTCGGCAACTTTCCTTTTTTCATGCTTTTGTCGGTCCACGCAGGTTGTTTTGGGTCAGCCAGTGTGTACACGCGTGCAGTAATGGATTAGGGTGCGTGGACCTTTATAAAAGAGGATTTTTAAAGAGTTGTTCAGCAGTGCTTTGACAAAGAAGGGATATGAGATGGCCTGATGCTAGGTAAGCATGTGTGGTGCAATTTAGGGTTATAACAGTAGGTTTCAATAATTTTATCAAATTGATCTCACAAAATGGGTACACATGAGAATTGCTTCACCACATAGATATGATGGTAGAAAGTTTCAATTGAACTAGAAGATATAAGCTCGCATGTACATGGTGATGAATAGTTTGTCCCATGGGAAGTTTATTATCTATTTTATCGAAAATGTTGTAGATAATTTGGAGTGTGCATAAACTCAAATCAACGAGGGAGTTTATATATATTGCAAAGGATTCAAGATATTTGTAGCTTCTGACTTTTTTTTCAAAATTTTCTTACATGTTCAAAATTCAGAATTCAAAATTTGTAAATTTAAAAATTGACAACCTCATAATATGTTACATCTCATATTTTAAAAGGTTCCACTTTGTGATCTTCATCACATTGATGGAAATTTGATGTTGGCTCCTTTAAGCTATTGAACCGACTTGAGGGGATTCACCTTTATGGATCTCTTTGTATTCATGGAACATATCATTTGATATACGTCTTTGGTTGGGGGAGTCTAACTTCTCCTTGTTGGAGACTTGGCCAAACCTTTCTTCTAGATCATTCATCTAGTCGTTATATTGCACACTTGATCATGCATCTTGTGGACCACTTGCTATTTTGGGATATGGAGCACTATCCATGTGAAGAATATTTTATTGTATTTGTATGCAAGCATCTTCGCGGGCACACTATTGAGGAATTATTTTACTATATGATGGAGCACTTGACATGGTCAACCACTCATTTATAGGAGGAACCTCGACTGCATTTGCTATTTTTAGAGGATGTTTCTTAACCACTACATTATTTTATTATTATTTGAATTGTCATGGAGTTAGTTAGAAAATATTGTATTTTATTGTAACAACGATAAATTCCCCTCTATATAAAGAGGAGATTCTCTCCTTTTCATGAGGGATTTGGCACTTGGAGATTTAGGAGTTCGAGAAGTGAATAAGTATCAAGCTTAGGAATTTAATATTGATGGAACTCCTTTGGAAAACCATTCTTGAATATTAATGGAAGATTGAGGTAATGATCCACTTTGTTGTTGTCATTCTTTTATAAAATCTTAGTAATGAATTTATTCAACTAGGAGTATAGCAATTTGAGGAGGCTCTCCCTTTTTCTATATTTGTTGTTTTATTTATGCCCGTGTCCTTATTTTTTATATCAACTAAGATGCATATTTGGAAGCACATTACAAACTAAAAACAACACCTTTATAATTTTATTCATCAGTGGCAATCTTAGCCCCCAAGACTAGTTTTCTACAACATATTTCCAACAAATACTTAAGCTTCAAATGTATCAAATTATGACCTTTCTATATTAATTGCATAGCTTAAATATGAATGTATCAAATTAATATTTATTTTATTTACTAATTTGAAGAAGATGATAAAAAATCCTCTTCTATCATATGACCTGCTTCAAAGTAATTGTTTGTGACACACTCTCTAATTTATCCAATGCCTTATGAATCCATTAGCTCATGATTCATAGGAATTATTTTCCTTCCATCTCTTTTTATCATTTGTGTGTCCTTCATTTTCATATCTTGTCCTCATCTTGACATTGTCCAAGTCTTAATCATGTAGTTACATATTGGGGTAATTACAAAGTGAATGGTTGATCCAGATTATTTTTGAGAATGAAATGACAACAGAGATAGTACAATGAAATACACATAAATATTGCCAAAAACAGAGAAATAAAGTAATACATGATTTATATTAATGAAATAAATGTAAAGAGACTGTTAAAATACAGAGTGAAAGTCTCGCTATAATTGTGGCACATTATCTCTGAGAAGAGATGTGATGTCTACTCGCATTCACAAGAAGATGATTGTTACCATGAGGCTCCAAAGTCATTTTTCACATAAGTAAAATCCAAAAACCTAACCATAGAAGATGAAAAGACAAAATGTTTGTGGGCCCCGATGGGGGTAGTTGATACGTCAACCTCCCAGGGGCATAACTTTTTCATACGATATTCATTTGGGGCACTCGATACACTGTTGGAAAGGTCTAACTGAGAAGAATGATTTTTGACTAGCCCATGTTAGTTTCTTTGGTAGTCACCTGGGCCCCAAGTCCCCATAAAATGTTGTTTATGGCCTCAAAATGACCTTCGAAGGAACCTGAAAAACTACCAAGATGGAAAACTATTTTTTGACCCTATGGAATAGGTGGGTGGCTACCGATATCCACCTGGATCAACCCTCCCTCCTTATAAAACAATGGTATCCATTTCATTGAGTTACCAGGGGAGAGGGGGAAGCGTTTACTTAGCCTAAACCTTGGTGAGTTTCTTGCCTTATTGGAGACATTGTGTTGCTTATTTTGTTGAAGGTTGTCAAGAACCTGTTGTTGGTGAGGTTGATTATGTTCAACCAGTCGAGATACATGAGATGACTATGTGAAAAAGGAGACTTTGTGATTTTCTACATTCTTTTCGATCTTCTTATGTTTGATAGAAGGTGCTTGGGTCGAGGTTGTAATGGTTGCAGTGTCCTTCTGTTCACCTTTTGGACAAATTATGAAGAAGCTGAATTTTGTAGTATGAGATACTCCCTTGCGACACTGTTTAGGTGGGACAGTATTTAGAAATACCTCTTGTATCTTGTAGATATGACCCCCCAGACTAACAATGACTCATAGACTCATAGATAGCATGGAGCTTCCACATATATGGTTGGCCCAAGAGAACATCACACACATCCAACGAGGCCACATCACATAATACCTCATCCTTGAAGGGTTGGATGACGTATGACAATTGACACTACTAGCTGACATAAAGATTTCATCCCTGGAAAAGCCACGTGATGTTGTATGGTTGTGGGTTTGGTGTTGTCGACAATCCCAACTACTTGACGACCTCTACTGAGATGAGGTTCTTCTGGCTTCCGCTATCAAAAATAAAATGTAGCGAGCTCCCCTTCACCCACATCTGTGAATGAAAAAGATGCTCCCCCTCTTCAAGATCTATTGGTTCTTTTGGTTGAATTGTTGCGGTTGCGACAATAGAAGTGGGGTCTACATCGATGATATGTCTTCCATCAGTATTTTCCGAATCAGATTTTGAACTAGTGTTTGAATCCTTGTCTTTGATCTCAACGACCAATGACTGTTTTGAGCGACATTCATCGGTGTTGTTCCATGGGCTTTTGTGGAAATCACACCATTTTCCGGTTTCCTTATTTTTCTTTTCGTGACCCTTCTTTTCCTGTGGCTTTGACTAGTTTTCAGGAGGTTTTTTGTTAGGGCCATCTTTATCATACTTTTGTTGTTGTGGATTTGTAGAACCGAAATCCCACTTGTTCTGGTGCTTAAATTTCTACTCGATTTTAATAGCATATCGATAAGAAGCGCCGAGTGATGGGATGTCTAGAAAATCCATTTCAGTTTGGATGTATCTGTGTAGAGCCCCACTGTATTTTAGAACCAAATGTCACTCGGAGTCTTTGATACCCAACTTGGTGCACAAGGTATGGAAGGTATTGGTTAAATCTGACACTAATTGGCCCCTCTCTTGCTCCATTGTGGTCCATCTCATGTATTGGTCCTCATAGTTGCCAACAAGGTAATATTGTTCCTTTACCGCATCCACAAAAAAATCCCAAGTGGGCTCAATTGCATATATTCTAGACTCCTCTATGGAAATTTTCTCCTAGTAAGTTTCCCACCAATGTTTGACATGGGGGAGAGCCTTAAGGAGTGCGAAGGTGATCTTTTCCCTATCAGAGAAATTATGAATAGAGAAATAACCTTCTATCATATTTAACCATTTCTCTAGGGAATCCACATATATCCGTCCTTCAAATATGGGAATATCAAAATTAACTTGTACCTTGAAAGTAAAGGTGCCTCCAAAGTGGTCTCTTGATGAAGACGCTCCTATTGTTATCCACAGGCGTTGAAGGATATGAAAAAAATTCTCCATCATTTTGTGCCTCTGTCGCATGAGAGCTTGCTCGAGCAACAAATCGATAGAATCGTATGCTCATTTGTTTATCTTTTCTTCTGCCATGGAGGGTTTCTTGGGTGTGCAAGAGAGATTGTCTTCAATAGAGACAAGCTCGAGACCCAACTTGCTATACTCGCACCTCGTCGGGGACATGCACTGAAAAATGATCAAGAGAAACCTTCTCTGATACCAATGATCCATATTATTTTTGAGAATGAAATGACAACAAACATACTACAATGAAATACATATAAATATTTCCATACATAGAGAAAGACAGTAATACATGATTTTTATTAATGAAAGAAATCTACAGAGACTGTAAAAATACAGAGTGTAAGACCCGATACAATGGTGGAAGCTTATCTCTAAGAAGAGATGTGATGGCTTCTCGCATTAACAAGAATATGATCATTAAAATGAGGCTCCAAAGGCCTTTTTAACGTAAGTAAAATACAAAACCCAAACCGTGAAAAATGAAAATCCAAAAGGTTTGCAGGCCCCGATGGGGGTAGTTGATACGTCAACTTCCCGAGGGTGTAAATTTTGCATACAATCTTCAATTGGGGCACTCGATACATCATTGGAAAGGTCTAACCCAGAAGAATTTTTTTTGAATGGCCTAGGTGAGTGGTTTAGGTAGACTCCTGGGCCCCAAATCCCCAAAAAACGTCGTTTAGGGCCTCAAAACGGCCCCAAAAGTTTGTAACCCAAAAAAATACCAAAAAACTGCCAAGATGGAAAAATGTTTTTTGAGCCCGTGCATTAGGTGGGTGGCCATCAATATCCACCTATATCAATGGTGCAAATGATGATAGGAGATTTGATAGAAATATGTGGGTAGTCCAATTTGTTTTTTAATCAATATAGTGTCGTTGGATATCCGACCCCATGATTTATGCATCTGACGACAATGACATAGGTCCGACGCCCTATGGATTTGGATATCCGACTACCCAATGTAAATGATGGTCTAACTCTATGAAGTTTTCATCTGACGGCCAAACCATAGGTTCGATGCCCCTGTGAAGTCAGATATCCAACCCCTATGGGGAAAAATGATCGGACAATAAAGGAAGTTGGATAACCAATGACCACTATTATGTGTCGACTAACTGACCACATCCCACCGATGCTTAAAAACAATAATTTCGTTGAATTTTAGATGCGTAACTGTTGAATTTCAGACAAATTAGCCATCATATTTTGGCTTCAAATGTATTTGTGTGATGTGTCCATGAGTAACTGCAATGAAGTTTTCACCAAGAATAGATATTCAATATGCTCAAGAGATTCACTCCCATAAGAGATCCTTTCTCTCTTATTTATACTTCTCTAAGTAGCTTCCTCTAGGGTTTATCATCTAACCAACTTTGCTGTTTTGGGGCTAAACCACTTATAAACACTTTGTCCGATTCTAACCCACTTTGCTACAAATATTAAATTCTCCACTTCTAGTTGCAACTAATTTATTTTTTATTGTTTTCTTGTTCCAACCACTTAACCCATGACTAACCAGTTTCACTAGTCAACTTTCTTCTAGGAGCTTCTAGAATAATTTGACTTCTTTGACCTTTTAGGGGCTTCTAGACAACATGTGAGGGTTCTCCAAATTCACATGGCCATAACTCTCTAACCGTGAGGATTGATTGGATATTCCACATATCATCAAAAATGGCATGCTGAACACTATACATATAGAATAGACTCACTTACAAATTCACTGATATTCATTACATTATTCCACAGTCAACCTTTGTTTCCTTAACCACACATCTAGGATGAATCAACCACTTAACCATTTGGACTTCACAAAGCGTGTTCCCGTGAGGGATTTCACCATAAGGGGACCACTTTGGAGTTCATCCATTCGGTACTTCCTATCAGCCATGATAAGAAAACAACGATCAACATTTACATCATCCTGTTTATACATCAATCCATGAAAATACAACACTATGACACCACTTGTCATCTTCGAAATCAAATACATCTATGACAACATAGTCCATCAATAAATATATCAATGATACTATGACAAGACATCAACTCTTTGACATCAATGACAACATAATGCAACAATTCCCTCCTTTCATCTATTTTCAGAAATGACCTTTACCTTTATCCTTCTTCTTAGATGGCTTTTTTTGCACGGATTGTCTTCTTCGACATTTTTCCAGATCATGGTTACTAGTTCCATAGGAAGCACATAGATAAATAGACCATTTACCTATCTTACCAGTGAGAAATGTCTTCACTCCCTCTTCAAAATACACATCTCTTCCTCGAGATGTATTACATATGATACTTTTCCTTGGGATGGAAGGTAAGACTAACTACTTATGAAGGATCTCTTCATCTGAGGTTATCCTTACTTCAGTCATCCTTGAGCATTCTCCATCTTGATGGGAAAAATAATACTACAAGGAATCATCCTTCTCGATCAAGCCTTTTGAAAGAGATAGTTCCTTTTGCATCAGAGACTTTACATTCTCGACTTGTCATTCTTCATGGATTCATGTTGATGGTGACAATACAATTAATACAACTTATTGAGTGTATTGAGTTTCCTTATACGATTTTTTGATACGATTAATACAACATATTGAGTATATTGAGTTACCTTAGAATATATATTAATTGATATATGGAATCTATATTCACATACTAATATCTCACACTCATAAACAATTATGTTCTCTGATCATAACAATATGCATTCACCTTGTATAATATTCTAAGAAATGTCATCCATGGCCTTTGGTGTTCACATTTTTCATGTTGACTTAATTTAGGAACTTGAAGCCTAGGAATTCTGCAATGGTGAATTATGTAATTAAAGGAAACCTTAAGGTGGATGCTTGAAAAATCCTTCACTGCTAGTGGCTAGGTTTCATGATGATAATGTTGATTTCATGTTAGTTAGGATTAAGGTAGATAATATAGTCGTTTAGTTAGCATATGTGCATGGCATAGTTTCCTCTATTGAATGGGATTGGATATAGTACATGAATGTTGAAGTGAAATGGGATAAATGACACAATAAGAATCTTGAACATAAAATTGAGGTTGATGTTTATATGTGGGTTTCATACATGGACATGGGAATCTCTATAGAGAGGGCCCATTGATGATGTACCTACAATGAATATAGATATGAAAACACACAATAAATGATATATTGATATTTTTCTCGAGGGATATCAAATAGCATGATCATGGATTGAGGAATGTTTGATCCTAGGAGGGGTCTAATGCATTTGGGGATTAAATGCTTAGAATCTTAGGTGTATGAGAACACACTTTCCACATGATTACAAATTGGTTGGTAATATTGGGGACACCAAGTATTATGCTTCTTCATCACATGACTTTCAATGAATTTTATATGTTCAGTTAAACTCATCATTTAGTTAACATTGGTACAAAAATAGAGGAAGATCAACCAAAAGTGTAACAAGAGTGAGATTATCTGAGGTCACCTCTAGAAACAAATGTGCCCAAATCTCGGTTATCGTTTCCTATATCTAGTTTCACACATGATGACATGAGAAATGATCATTTGATACATTTTATCTATCCAAATAACATATGCATGAACAATATAAGGTCTCATAGAAATTTTCATCACAATTTTTCAATGAATTTGTTGGTGAAATGAACATTGAGTATATATGGCATCCATATGACATTATAATTGGTGCTAGAAGGATATACAACCTTCCACTTCACATTTGGACACAACAATACATGGAAGGATATCAGGTTAATAAGAGGATTTAGCACAACATGTTATCCGTCCTCGTGTGTGAGATTCAACACAAATACCTTAACATTTTTGACATTGTGATTTCGGATCTACACTTAGAGGACTATAAGTAGAGATGTAGACAAAATATCAGATGGGGTTCAAGCTATAGACGTATAAATCATCTTATAATTGGAGAGTGAACTACAATAAACTAATCAACATTTTGAGAAATTACAACTTTAATTGAATAGTCACTAATAATGTAACATTAGTGCAAAACATCGATGGAACTGGTTAGAGAGTATCTATATAAATCCATATATAGACACATGATTTTTGTTAGATTGATATTTTTATGAGTCTCATCATCCTTATGATCGAACTAGTACATAGAAATTTGGTTTTAGTTTTCACGTAAACCTCTTAGAAAATTGAGTAGACAATGAACATTCAACACTAGAAAAAATAAAATATAGTGATAGTGTTTCTATAGTAATTATTCATAGCAACCTTAATAATGTGATATCTTTAATATTTTTTAGTAGGCTTTTATTTTGCTCA
Organism: Picea engelmannii; assembly: GCA_009831015.1. Taxonomy (NCBI): domain Eukaryota; kingdom Viridiplantae; phylum Streptophyta; class Pinopsida; order Pinales; family Pinaceae; genus Picea; species Picea engelmannii. Next base: position 386,446 of record ML777224.1, on the reverse strand, counting down.
CTATTCATTTTGTCAAATTAATTTACTTTGTTAAATTCCACATCTACTTTTTATATTTTATTTTAATATTTACTTTTAGAATATTAGTTTATCTAATGAGGAACAAATAAATAGTATTATTTTTTATTTCTCAATTTATTATGCATTTGGGTTATTGATTTTGTCAAACTTAATTTACTTTATTAAATTCCACACCTATTCTATTAGAATCAAATGAAACTTTATGTTACATATGGATTTAGAGAGTGTCGATTAAAAAGGATCTAGTTTTTCCTTCCTTCCACATTTTTACATTGTAGTAAAGATATAAAAAGACATCTAGTGTCATATACAAAAAATTTTAAAAAGGGAAAATCTGTAAAGATCCAAGCTAGAAAATGTAAAAAAAAATTGTACTAGTTCCATCAACACTTTCTTCGTAAAATAGCCAGCTTGCCTTTTACTGCCTTCTTGGAGAGGTTGTCTGCTACTTTGTTGAACTGTTTATGTACGTACATAAAATTGATAGATTCAAATCTATTCTTTAAGCTTTTGATCTTGTCTTTCCAGTTGTTGAGATAAATTAGATTCAGATTGGATTTGGAATTTATCCAGTCGATAGTGACCTTGGAGTCTCCCGCAACCATCAAATTTTTTATGGAAAAGTAGGAAGAGAGTAATAGTAGTCCACAAAGGTCAGAGATCGGCTTTCATATTATTTCCATTATTGGGTTATCATCAAAATAGATTGGATTTAAGATAAAAGACAATTTATCTTCTTCCTCTTTGTCTGAGTATTCTTTGAAAGATACGATAATTTTGGTTTCTATGCTAGGATCCAATCTATTCCGTAAACAGTATTTTGTTTCTAAATTTCCAAATTTCCCAAATGACCAAGAAAAAGATATATCTTAGTTTTAGAAATTGAAAAAACTAGAGTTTCAAATTTTCTTCGATAGAAAAACACTTCTATTCACTATCCATCTTTATAAATTTTAACACTTCGGACCAAAGTACAATCCACAAAAAAAATGTGTTGTAACTATATATCATCTTTTAATAATTCATTATTTATATGTTATGTATTCCAACGTGTAGAGATATTGTGCACTCTCCAAATTTTGAAATTACTTTTCCAATGGATCTGGATCATGTGTAAGAAAATTAGTTAGTAGAAACTCACTATACAGGGACTGATCTAAAATATTTATCATTTTAACAATTTTACTCTAATTGAGCGATGATGTAAGAGCCAATAATTGAGGATACACCATTCTACATATAAATAAATATTAAAGAGTAGTGGTTGATTATATTATGAGGAAAATGGAAGAAATATTTTCAAAAATGGTGTTATAGATTAAATTAATTTAAGAATGTGTAATATAGATTCTCCATGATCATCAATCACATTCCCGTAATTGTTGAAAGTCATTAATGGTTTGAGTTTTTTTCTAAATGAAACATAGTACATAGTAATGATTAAGAATGCGAATAGGTGCAAACTTTGGAGTAAAGGTGTTAGTGCATAAGAAAAAATAAAGATGACAATTTCTATGATTCTCTCCAACATGCAGAAGTACTATTCTTTTTATATGTAGAAGATTACAAAACAAATAAAAGATCATCCCAGATTACAAAATAAATAAAAGATAATGTAAAGATTGAAAAATGATATGATTAAAAATATTATATTTTCTTTTATATATATATTTTTTAAATAATCTTATTATTGTTGATAGTATTATTTTTTTATGTGAATTTTGACATATGATTTTTTTTTTAAATAATTTATAGATTTTATTTTATTTTGATATATTTTAATTATTTTTTTATTTGAGTCATATATATCACAAGTTCTAATCTAAAGTGAAAAAGGGTAAGTATATTTTAGTAATCAAATGGATATACGAGGGAGATTCCTTGTCCTATAAACAAGGGGATCTTATACATCAATTTGATGTCTATCTTAGTAGTACATATTATTACTTTTATATACATTTCTAAAAGTTATTTTTGAAAGATTTATTTATTTCTAAAACAATTATATAATCTTTGGTTTTTACCCAGAATAATCTCTGTAATTTCTCTGAACTTCTCTGCGGAAATTATTTTTAGCTTCTTCAATGGGTCTAGCAATTGGACATCTTAAATGAGGTGAGCCACTTTTTACTTTGATTCAATTTTAATTTTACGTGTATATATATATAAGTAAAAGTTGATTTGAGAGAGAAAGTCAGTCCATAATAATAATTGCTACATTATTTTTCTCTTCTTCTAAATATGAGCACTCCACCACCTATTTCAAAAACTCATCCTAAGAAGGGGAGGCCCCAAAAAATCATCCTAGAGATCCTTTAAGATTATATGGAATCAGTATAAAAAAGAAGAGAAAAGAGAGATGCAAAAATCAAAATAGAGTTAGAAACATTAGAAAAAAAGAGTAAACAAAGAGACCTAAAACTCCAAATAGAGCTAGAGGCAATGATTGATAAAAAAATTGAAGATACCATTCAAACTCAAATAGAGGATATATTCTTAGGGTTCAAGAGTGAATTCTAGACAATGAAGGATATACTTCAAGAAATGGAAAAACATAAACAATCAACCCAACAAGTAGGGGTTGAAGAAAATCACAACTTGAGAGATAGGATTAAAGAGCTAGAAGAAAAAATAACCAACAATTTGACCCTCATTAATATGGAAAACAAATTGGATTTCAAGCTCATCAAAGATGAAATGAATAAGATAGTCGAACTGGACCATGAGCGTAACAAAAGAGCCTTGAACCTCATAATTTTTGGTATAAAAGAACAACAAGAGGAGGATACACTAGAAATAGTAAAAGAAGAATTAAAAAATAAATCACAAATTGATACAAGTTGCCTCATAGAAGAAAATAGGCTAGGAAAAATAATTGATCACAAATATAGGTTGATCTGTGTCAAAGTAAGTTGTAATGACCATAAATATAGCATACTCAGTAAATCTCCGAGCTTAAAAGGGTCAGGAATATTTCTAAATGAAGACCTCATTCCTGAAGACCAAGTTGAATTAAGGAAGGAAGTTCCAAAGGTCAAAGAATCCAAGAAAGAAGGAAAATGGGAAATATTTTGAAATAAAAAAGCTAATGTTATGGATAGAGACCAGAAGGATAATAATAAATAGGAATTTGGGACACTTAGGATCCTTTTTTGGAATTTCCATGGATTTCCATGGCTCAAAGGTCCTATGATAAGTTGGATCTCGAGTGATATTGATATTTTCTGTCTAGCTGAAACTTGGGGGCATGAGGAGTCTAAGGTCCCTAACATGGAAGGATTTTTCTTGTGGTCGGCATGGAAAAAATGAAAGGACTGTCCAAATAGAGCCTTATAAAACAAAAATTTAAATATAGAAATTTTATCATATTTTCTTTTCAGTTCACTATTCAGCATAATACCAATGTTCAACAGAATTAAAAGAAAGAACAACATACTAATGATCAACATGTTCAGCATAATAATAATAAAAATCATAACAATAATGAATAACAGCATAATAATAATGATAATGAAATGTATCTACCTCAAATTGATGCTGAACTGAAGCTCTGCCCAAACTGATTAACCTCCCAGCCAACTAGGAATAGCTTATCTAGCTCCCTAGCCCCGGGATTCCTTACGGTTTCCTAGCCCCTTAGCCCAAAATTCCCATCAACACGTGCCCCTGTGAGAGTCCTCAAGCAAGCTGCAAGTAAAACCAGTAAAACAAATGCAACCCCAAATTGTTCCTCCCTTCCTCTTCTCCCTCTCTCATAAATTTAAAATATATCTTCCCCACAAAAGAGTCCCCCCTTCCCGAGTTCTCCCCCTTCCTTATCTTCCTTCCCTTCCCTTATCCAACCTCCTTATCCCCCCATTAAACCTCAACCACCTTATCCCCCCATTAAGCCTCAACCACCTTATATCTCCCCCGTAAATGGGTCCATCTACAAATACAATTATATTATAAAATAAGTCTTAAAAAAAAGTCAAAATTATTAATTTATTAAACAAATATTTAATCATGATACTTAAATAATTAATTAGGGTTGTTACATACACCCACCCTTCAAGAAACTTCGTCTTGAAGTTAAAGCAATTTATAATACAAGGGAAATGACACATGATTCACACATTCATATCCAATAAACAACATTATCTATAAGTAAGCCAAATAAAACTCATACATACTAGTGTACATGTGCAAGAAATGCATGTGTAGCTAGCACATACAAATCTCACACATCTACTAATGACAATAACTATCACACCTATAGTAATTCTTGTATGCATCCAATCCAATCAACAAGACTATTCATTTTATAAAAGATAATAAACCAATTAAATGTTTGCAAAATCCTTTAATTACAATAATCTAGCTCAACAATGTTTATTTAGACAATTTTAGTTCAGTTAAGTAGTTATGAATATACATATATACATATTTTATTTCCAGAAGGAAAAAAAATAAATTCCACCATAAGGAAAATCTCCATACACTCTCAACTATTTATTTTCTTCCTTCCTCCCTCACTTACTTCCATCTTCCATTCCTATCCTTCCTCTGTTGGACTATCTTGGAGCATCAACTATATTGACCTAACTCCAAATAGAACCCATAAGCGGAAGTGTCACTATCTTAACCAAGCTTCCCCAGCAGGCAACTGACAGTCATCATCACACGTCTAGGGGAGCATGAGCTAACACCATCCTCCCATGAGTCCAGGTTTCATAGGATACATGGTGGGAAATTCCTCCACTCCTCCTATTAGGACTAGGGTCCACACCCTACAATGGAATATACAGTGGCACTTTGTTGCTTGGAATTTTGTCATCGTTTATTCAGTTTGGGCAGTCTCACCACCTAAAAACCTCACTGGTCCATATATCATAGCAGTGCATTCGTACCAATATAATTTCACATACAAAGATTCATAACATATTGTTTCTCGATCGGTGGTCATGACATCCACTTTTATTACCATTATCCCTTGGCTATTTCATAGCCCATTGACCTACAAATTAGTCTATAACACAAACTCATACATATTTATGCATTATCATCATGTAAATGCATTCAATCATAATCTCAATTCGGTATCCATGTACCAACAACTTTAAATGTCAAAATTTTCAAGTTAAAAACATATCTCATAATATCCCCATAATTTAATTAACGTTACCCATTTATAGAATTTTCATTTACATAATAGATCGCATCACATCCATCATCATTCAAATAACATTTAAACATTCATAGAATTTACATTCACATAATAGATCGCATCAAATCCATCATCATTCAAATAGCATTTAAACATTCATAGAATTTACATTCACATAATAGATCGCATCATATCCATCATCATTCAAATAGAATTTAAACATTCATAGAATTTACATTCACATAGAATATCACATCATATCCATCATCATTCAAATAACATTTAAACATTCATAGAATTTACATTCACATAACAGATCACATCATATCCATCATCATTCAAATAACGTTTAAACATTCATAAAGTTCATACATCTTAAAAGTTCAAGTGTATCATTAATAGTTTCACTATGAATAAAAAATAAACGTGATTAAGCCTTAGGTAATCCTAGATGTCTAAGTCAAAAGGTGGTGTTACATACACCCAACCTTCAAGAAACATATTCTCGAGGTGGTCAAAAAAATGAGGGATAATCTCATCGTAATGTCTCGGCATCCTCCCAAGTAGCAGATCCTGGACTATACTTGTCCCACTGGACCTTAACTTGGTCTACCAGACGGTTCCTGAGTTGTCGGACTCTACGGTCCAATATGCATAATGGTTCTACCATGAGGGTTCCCGTGTCTGATACCTGCAATTCCTTCCAATTTAGTATATGTGATTCGTCAGCAACATAATGATGTAGAATAGATACATGAAAAAGATTATGAGTTTTATGCAAGTGGGGTGGCAATATGAGACGATAGGCAATGGGTCCAATTTTATCTTGGATTTTGAATGGTCCTATAAATAGAGGTGACAACTTTCTCCCCTTCCTGAAATGAATGGTACTCTTATTAGGCCTGATACAGATGAAAACCTGATCTCCCACTTTATAACTTCAGTCAGTCCTATGTGCATCAACATAAATTTTCTGTCTATATTGTGCTTCCTTTAGTCTTTGCCTAATCTGTATCACTTGTTCCTCCATCTCTTGAATCAATTCCGACCCAACTGTCATGTGGTCTTCCAATCTTTTCCAACTCAATGGTGTTCTGCATGGCCTTCCATACAGAGCTTCGTAGGGTGGCATTCCGATGGAGCTATGAAAACTGTTATTGTAGGCGAACTCTACCAAATGTAGGTACTTCTCCCAATGGGTTTGATTATCCATAACATACATCCTAAGCATGTCTTCCCTAACCTGATTTACTCTCTTGATTTTCCCATCTGTTTCAGGATGATAAGATGTGCTTAAATTCAACTATGTCCCCAATGCTGACTGCAAACTTGTCCAAAACCTAGAAGTGAATATGGAGTCCCTATCTAAAATAATCTTCTTAGGTATCTCGTGAAAACAGATGACCTCACTTACAAACATGCGTGCCAAATCGGTGGCATCGTAAGTGTCTCTAACTGGAATAAAATGAGCACTCTTGGTCAACTTATCAACTATCACAAAAATGACATTGTGTCTATGAGATGTGAGCGTAAAACCCACAAAAAAATCCATAGAAATGACTTCCCACTTGGACATAGGAACATCATGTGGTTGTAGGAGCCCTGTCGGGTGATGGTGGTCAGCTTTCACTTGCTGACACTCTAGGAACTTGGTGATGAAATGGACTACATCGCACTTCATGCCTACCCAGAAGAAAATATTCTTCAGGTCTGCGTACATTTTCTTCACACCCGGATGCGCACAATAAAGTGCTCTATGGGTTTCCTTCAGTATGATGCTTCAAATATCCCCACCTTTGGAGATGTACATCCTTCCTCGATATATTAATAGTCCATCTGCTTCCAGGCTATATCCATCATACTTTGGATCTAACTACCTCCCACTCTGGACGTTTGAAGTAACCTTTAAATACCAACTGTCTCCAAGGAGTTGCGTCAACACATGCTCCCTTAGATTGACTTTTAAGGGTACCAAGGAGAATACACGTTGTCTCCTACTCAAGGCATCTATGACCACATTTTATTTTTCCTTGATGTATGAAATACCAAAATCGTACTCACTCATAAACGCACTCCATCGCATTTGCCTAGCATTAAGATCCCTTTGAGTGAAGAGATGTTTTAAACTTTCATGGTCCATTTTGAGCTCAAAGTTTCATGCCACTAGATAGTGCCTCCAAAGTTTCAGAGCTAGCATTATAGCTGCCAATTTTAAATCACGAGTAGCATAAATCTCCTCGTGTTTCTTCAACTTCCTTGACGCATACGCTGTCACTCCTCCATCCTGCATTAGCACAGCCCCCAACCCTTGCATCAAGGAATCCATGCATACTTTGAATTCCTTTTTCATATCCAACACTCGTAGAATTGGTGCACTAGTCAGTAACCTCTTAATCTCGATGAATGCACTATCACATTCTTCTATCCATTCATACTTAACCCCCTTGCGCTGCAAAGTGGTGATGGGTTTCTCTATTTTAGATAACCCTTCCAAAAATATCCGATAATAACCTGCTAGCCCCATGAAGCTTCTTACCTCATGAGCATTTTTCGGCACTGGCCATTCCATAATGGCCTTTACCTTTTTTCGGTCCAAAAATATTCCTTCACCGGAAATGATATGACCTAAATAGTGAATTTCTTTCTGGAAGAAAGAGCACTTCGACAAATTCCCAAACAATTTGTTCTCCCTAAGGAAAGACAACACCACTCACAAGTGTTCCTCGTGTTCTCTTTCGTTCTTGGAATATATGAGGATATCATCTAGAAAGACTTGTACAAAGCAGTCTAAGTACTTCCATAATACACCATTCATGAGGATCATGAATACTATTGGCACATTGGTCAATTTGAAAGGTACTACAACGAACTTGTAATGCCCAAACCGAGTTCGAAAGGCAGTTTTATGAATATGGCCTTGCTTAATCATTAACTGGTGATACCCTGATTGCAGATCAATTTTTGAGAATACCACTGCGCCTTTCATCTAATCAAAGAGATCATTGATTTGTGGCATAGGGTACCTATTTTTCACTGTAGCACGGTTCAAGTCCCTATAATCTATACATAGTCATAAGGAACCATCCTTCTTCTTCACAAAAATTACTGGTGCACCCCAAGGTGAGACACTGTGCCTTATTATCCCTAAATCGAGTAGTTCTTTCAACTGCATCTGCAACTCACAAAGTTCTGGCATGGTAATCTTATACAAAGTCTTGGAAATTGGTTCTACACCAGGTTTTATCTCAATAGTAAAATCAATCTCCCTCTCAGGAGGTAACCCTGACAACTCATTCAGAAAAACATCCTTAAACTCCAAAAATATTGGGTACTGATCCAAGGAGGGTCCTCTCCTTTCATTCACTGCTTCCACTACATATAGTCGACACCCTTGCCTCATGAACTACTTAACCTTCATAGTCAATATAAAGCATAGAGACACTTTCCTTCGTACACCATGGATCTCTACTGACCTTCCTTCATCGTCGACACACAACACCCTTTTTGCGAAACAATCTACCATGGCTCGATGGGATTCTAACCAATCCATTCCAATGATTAGTTCATACGTCCCCAAAGAAGTGATGTATACCTTAAACCTGGTAGCACACACTCCCAGGTATACTAGACAATTATCAACGCTAGACCCTACCTCTTGTTTTTCCCCTAAAGCCATCTTGACTTGTTTAAAGTCGTTGTGCTCATAGGCTGCCAACCCACTCTTTTTTAATGTAGATGGTGAAATGAAACTATATGTAGCACCAGAATCAAATAAAATTTTAACATTGATATGATTTAGCGTACCTGACGAATCCACCACCATGGATTGATGTTCTGCCTGGAAATTATAAACTGCTACATCAATCTGGTGGCTGCCACTTGCTCTTCCCATCGAGGCCTTTCCTTCTCTATGCACAAATCCTTCTTGCAACTCTGGGCAATCACGCTGGTAATGGGGTCCTCCACATCCCCAACAATTAACACGAGATGGAACCTGCACACTTCTCTGTGACGGTCTCTGAAATTAGTTCCTTCCCTGGGAACCTCTGCTCCTACTAGCTACTCCCTGAGAAGGTCGTGGACCTGTCTGCGTCATTGGTGATGAATGGGTTGTTGCACTCACTTCCATTGAAATACTCGTGGAAACTGTCCTTGGTGTGACTCTATTACCATAAGAAGGTGGCCTAGAGCTCCCTCCCCCATAAATGGGTCCATCTACCAATACAATTATATTATAAAAATAAAGTCAAAATTAATAATTTATTAAACTAATATTTATTAAACAAATATTTAATCATGATACTTAAATAATTAATTAGGGTTGTTACAAGAAAAAATCCCACTATATAGGGATAAGAGGCATAGCTTGTTATATTAGAAAGAGCATTTCTCCTCACATTCAACTTCATAAGATTGACCCTCTTAATCAATACATTTGGATAGAAATTTCAGGCATCGATGCTAAGAAGATGTATATAGAAATTATTTATTTTGCACCTATTAATTCTACTTTTTATAAGAAAAATAAACTAGATAAAAATTGTCCCTATAATAATTTAGAACAAGATATTCATAATTTGAAAAATGAAGGTAATATCCTCCTACTAGGAGACTTTAATGCTAGGACTGCAACTAAACAAGCTACTCTTTTAAGTAATGACTCCAACCATAATCCTTTATGGCTAGTTGAAGACCTTGTTTTATCTAATAGCTACAAAAGAAGCTTTGAAGACCTAATTGAGAATTTGTTTGGTACTGAGTTGGACAAGGTCTGTAGCTCTCAAGACCTAATAATTTGCAATGGAATAATGAAGTGGCCAAACTCCAACCATATGACCTGTATTCATGGGCTAGGTAGTAGTTTTGTAGATTATGTGATATCTGATATCAACGTTTCCAACCAAATAATAACTTTTGACCTTTTAAATGACCACAAGCCTCACTCTGATCATAAACCTTTAACCTTAACTCTAAAATTTCCCATGCATAGAAGCACCATTGAAGAGAATTCTGATAATCAAAGGAATTTGTTCTTTGACAAAAGTAAAGTTGACATTTTCTTAAAGGATTTAAATAGTAAAGTAAACCCCCTAACTTATAAGGAAAATATTCAATAACTCTATCATAATTTTACAACTACCCTTTACACTTCTATTAACAAGTTCTCTTTCAAGGTGTCCTATAAAAAGAATAATAGAATGACCAACCTTTGGTATGATAAAGAATGTAAAATTGCTAGGAAATCCATTAGGGATGCTTCTAATGAGCCCTTAAAACTCGATAAGATCAATATGTACAAATCCCTAATTAAAAGGAAAAAAAAAGATACTATATCAATAAAAGGCAAGAGCAACTTTCACAACTATACAAGTTGGATCCTAATAAGTTCTGCAGCCAAATTCTAAAACACAATACTAAAGAAAATAATAGGATTCCCTTAAGGGACTGCAATTCCTACCTTAAAAGTCTTTACGAGTTCCCTAATTCCATGGACACCATTCCTATTGTCCCTACAAAGGAAGAAGTTTTTTCTTTAGATGACATAGACTTCAGGGTTAAGCGGCTTGCAAATGGGAAAGCTAAGGACATTGAAGGCTATCAAGATGAAATTTTTAAAATCAGAGGGTCAATCCTTATCCCTCACATACACAAGCTCTTTAATTTAGCAGTCAAGAAGGGATTCCCTAAACCCTGGATGCAGGGCCTCATTGTTCCTGTTTTTAAAAATGGGGATATAAACATTCCCTCTAATTATAGGACCATTATGATTAGCCCGATTTTAGCGAAGCTTTATGGAATTATTTTGGAAAAGAAGATTAGCATTTGGATAGAAAGTCATGGTAAAAGAGCTAAAGGCCAGGCCAGATTTAGGATATATCATTCAACTGTGGACCATCTTATTACCTTTAGGATCATTGTAGAGGAGTTCCGCAATACTAAAACCAATCTTTTTTGTTGTTTTGTTGACTTTAGAAAAGCTTTTGACATGGTTCCTAGGAAAAACCTTTGGAATAGGTTGGAAGAGATAAAAGTGCCTCTCGAGTTGAGAGCTGCTACAATAAGGATGTATGAGAACGTTATTGCTAAGTTTAAAAACACTGAGGGTTGGTCAAAAGAGATTAACTGCAATATCAGAGTTAAACAAGGTTGTCCCTTGTCCCCTACCCTTTTTGGCATATACATTGACAAGTTAGAAGAATGCTTGGAAAAAGCAGATTGTGTCGGCCCTACTCTCACTGTTATAGCCATCAATCTTCTTCTCTATGTCAATGATATCGTTCTTATGGAAAGGAGTCCCCATGATCGTGAAAACCAACTAAGAATCCTCAAGGATTTTTGCTCCAATATGGGTACGATTGTTAATACTGATAAGACTAAGGTCATGATTATTAAATCCAATAAGTCCCTTATGATACCTTTGTATATGACAACAACAACTTGGAGGAAATGACTTCATACAAATATCTTGGAATTGATATTCACCACAAGCTCTATTGGAATTATAGCATTGAGAAAATGATTATTGGGGGATGGAAAGCTTATTATGGGCTTGAGAAAAATTGTAATTCAGTTGATCTTTGGAGTTGGGATAAGAAGAAACTCCTCTTTGAGACTCTTGTTACACATGTTATTATTTATGGATGTGAAGTTTGGGGCTGTAGTATCTCTCGTGAATCTCGGAGAAAGATAGAGCAAATACAAAAGAATTTTATAACCTATAATCTCAAAATTAAAGGAAATATTCCCTATCCCATCCTCCTCTTAGAAACAAGCCTCTCCCCCATTGAAAGCATGACTATTACTAGATACCTAATGTATAAGAACAAGTTAAACCACATGGAATATAAGAGAGTACCTAAAATTGCCTGAAAATCAAGTCATAACCACCATCGACTCAAGCGAGGATGGCATAAAGATGCTTGGTCTTGGCTAAACTATTGGGGAATCATGTAAGAAACCATTTTGCAAAATAAAGATACTGTTAAAAAAACCGTCAAATCAAAATTTAAGGAGAAAATGTGGTGTAATAAAGAGTTAGAGAAAAAAAGAAAATTAAGGTATTATAAAGATGTAACCAACCCTAATCTGTTTTGCAAAGTGTAAAGAAAAAAATAAGCATTGCTAAGATAAGAACAAATTCTCACGAGCTCCATAGTGAAACTAGACATTGGTCAATTCCTAAAACGCCATGGGATGAAAGAGTGTGTCACCTTTGTGACACTAAAAAGGTTGAAGATGAATATCACTTTCTCTTAGATTGTCCAACCTATACCCATATTAAATCTCATTTTCAAAATATTTATCACACTACCAACCTTCCTAACCTCTTAACTCAACAAAAATATGGTGATCTTGGAAAGCTTCTCTTAATCACAAGTAATCACTTACCCTCTTAAGGTCCGATAGACCAATTCGATGTTAGTGGAGGTAATCATGATCATGATCATCATCATATATATATAATTTTAAGATATATTTTTATAATTATTATATTATTTTCAATTTATTTATAGTTAATTTAATTTAATTTAATTTATAAAAATAAATAGCTTCCGAAATTGAAATGTCCATGTAATCGATGAACAAAATTAGGTAATTATGGTATTGTTATTATACCTACCTCTCATTAAATAGCGATAAATCACAAATTAAAGTTAATTGATTTATTATTATTTTTTTTGTTACTAACATATTTTTAAGGATTTTTATATATTATATATTGAATTGAATCTTGAAAAAAAAAAATATAAATTGAAAAATTTGAAAATTAGATACTTTTATTCTAGGATTTTTATATATTATATATTGAATTGAATCTTGAAAAAATAAAATATAATTTGGAAAATTTGAAAATTAGATACTTTTATTATCTTGACTATTTATATTCGACAATTTTTTTCATAGTTAGATAAATATTTGTGAAAAATAAAATTAATCATAAAACATGTATTGTAATTTTTTTTTTTATTACCAAGTATGTATATGAACAAACCCAATGCACGAAATTAAATACCAATTAAAAAATATATAATATCACTCATTGAAAACATAATATAGTTTTTTAGAAGAGTTTTTTTTTCTAGTTATTTTTAATATATATATATATATATATATAATATTTCTCATTGAAAATACAATATAGTTTTAGTTTTTAGAAGAAGATCTAATATAATATGGCTTAAATTATAATATTTTGATTTTTAATAACAAAGAAGATCTATAAGATTTGATTTTTTAGTTATTTTTAAAATATTTTCTTAAAAAATATATATAATATCACTCATTGAAAACATAATATAGTTTTTTAAAAGAGTTTTTTTTTCTAGTTATATAAATATATATATATATATATATATATATATATATATA
>ML777224.1:316938-360739 GCA_009831015.1 Picea engelmannii | reverse complement strand
CTTAGTAGGTAGACGACATTTAAAATAGTTAATGTAAAGTAGATAGAATTTAATTCTAGACTAGACAGTTGTAGAGCGCAAGAGGGAAACGGGATATAGACACCCTCGTTGTGCATTGTAACATTATTCAGAAGCATTTGGAGAAAGAAGAAGTAGAGAGCTGTGTAAAAACAACCATTTACAGACATTTGAATTAATAGAAAGCTTTGATTCAAATTCATGGTTTGTGTTGTTCTCTGTGTATTGGTGCTAAATGATAGGCTCATGAACGTTTGCTTCCTGTTATACATTTGCTTTTATATGCTGTGTATGTGATTTCATGTATGAATTGAAGTCTGAGAGGGAGATGGAATGAGTTTCAATAATTTCTCTATTTGAGCCAAAGAATTCCTGCAAGGAGTGTAATTGAAGTGTTCGGAAGGAGTGCATTGATAGAGGATTCAGATAGAGATAGTTTTTGTTCTCATTCATCCAGAAGTGCAGTTGGGCACAGGAGCCATGCAAGGAGTGTGCAGGCCAGGTAAAAGTCTTAGGGTTGCGAAACTGAGTGAAGCATTTGACAGACTGTTGTTGCAGGTGTGCGCAAAGTCAAGTGACTTCAACACTTCGACGTTGTTGAAGGTTTTCCGCAAGGAGTGTGTGCAAGAGTTTTCTTAAAGGACTTGAGGTCATGGGGAAAAACTCAGGAGGGATAGGACCTTCGAATTTGTTGAAGGACAGCATAGAAAAGTTGTGCCTTGAAGGTTGGAAAGAAGCGTCGCAAGTTTACACGGAGGTGGATAAGTTCTGTGGAAGAACACTTAGTCATTTCATGGATTGCATAAGGAAGAATGGACGGTCGATATCTTCCAGGGAAAATCAACGAATCACCGTGAGCCGTTGAATCTCGCGGGGATGCAGGGGGATACTGCAGATATTCCCATAGTGTTTAAAGCTCATAAGGGGTAGAGCCGTCGATCCAAGCCAGCCAGGGGCATTGGATTATTCGCGAAATCGCCTATCGGGATTTCATAAGAAAGGAATCGAAGATTTGGTAACGGGAGTCGTGAAATCACGATACGCGATATCCCGATGGCTACAAGTACAGTGTGGGGCCACAGGAGTTGGTAGTGGATAGGTAGCACACTGTATTAGGGTTCAGGAAAAGTAAAGTCCTGAAACATTGGACATCAGGATTTGTGATCCCGCGAAGTCCGAAATCCCGACGAGGTGACGGGACCGTTGAAAATTCAAAGCCGCGAGCTCATCGGAGTTTTGGCATATCAGGACTCGGGAGTCAGAGAACCGAGTTGCTCAACACCGTGAGGGACGAGATCCTGATAGAGAAAGTCCCGACAAAGGAACGGAAGGGTCAGCGTTGACTCATATCGGGTCTCGGAGATTCGAAAGTCCTACGCTCGATCACTGACCTTGCAAGGTTGTGAAGTATGATTCCCCGATAAGTAAAGAGAGGGGGAGTCGCGCAAAGAGATCTGTGGGTGCAGATTTCCCGATAGGGAAATAGAAGTACCGGTTAGTGTTCTTCGGGCCGAGGAAAGAGAAGATCCTGTGACCAGGCGTGCCTGCGGGTGCGACACTGCGTCAATATATGTTTGAGGTGCAAGGAAAGGACCTTAGTGATAATTTTGTAGATAACATTGCAAAGTGATATCGGTCAAAATTTCTTAGGATGTGTTTGTTGGCTTGCTGAATTGATACTTTTTGTACCCTCCATATCCATTTTTGACCTCTTCATTTGAACTCTTTACTCCATAAACTCATCTATATCTTCACACATATAACCAAATACCCAACAAGTATAGTAAGGTATGGTCATTAATCAAAATTATTTAATTTCCTTTTATTTAATGATTAAATGAAATTCTTGGAAGCTCATGAATGATTATATTAGATTTTGCAGCATACTTTGATTTCAGCAGCAGATTAAAATGGAAGATTTTCTACACTCCAGGTGCTGCCAGCTTGCTCAAGCAAAACCAAATATTCCATCTTAACTCTCGTTGACGACTCATGGATAATCAATGGGATCTTCATCTCTAGGCACTATGTGCCATAGAGATAAAGATCGGTTATTAGATAACGAGTTTTTCGGGCATGAGAAGTACCCATTAATTGAAGGAATCATTTACCTTCTGAAAACAATTGTGTATTAAATAGAAGATAGGCTCTGTTGCTAGGAAATCGGGATTAGTTATCTAGATCTCGAGCTATAAAAACAATGGAACAAAATGTAATACGACGTCTCTGACAGTCTAGAAAGTCTAAAAAACAATGAATGAATAAATGGTGTTGTGAAATTCTGAAGATTGCTTCTTGGTGTTGTACCATTGCTTTGAATTAATGATATGTCCATGATCTGATAACGCACTTTCTGAAAGTTAATGTTTCTTCTCTTTATTTTAAATTGATGGTTTCAGTTTAGAATTTAATATGTAAGTTCCTAAGGGACTTGTGGTTTTTTTGGAAAGGATCCACCAAGAAGACCATAAGCCTCTCTTTCATAGATTTAGTTCTTAGATAGGTTACATTTGCAGTAGTCAGAGTTATATTCAGAACAGAGTAAACAATAGATTTACATTGCTCGAAGTTATTGTTAGCATTCGTTTATTGTTAGATTAATGAATAGAGTAAATATTAGTTTAGAAGCAAGATCGACTCATTGCATTTATGGTATAACTCGTTTCTGTGAAATCTGAAGCCTCATAGACTATATCTCTTGATATTGTTTCCTATTTTAAGAATAGTTTTGATTCTGAGATTTAGTTTCTTAGATTCATAATAGAGTAAAATGCCTTTAGCTATAAGATTTTAGGGTTTTTAATTGTTGTAGCTTTAGATTATGAAATAGCACAGTCTCTATTGCACATATAATGTTAAATAGATGTACATTTGTAAAGGTGCAGAATACTTCCCGCACCTTAGATTACTTTCTGCACCTTAGTTCACTTTCTGCACGTTACATTGTTTTCTATGTCATTAGTTTACTTTCTGTGACATACTCTATTTCTGGTATAATTTGTTGTTAGTTAGTTTGATTGCTGAAGTAGTTTCATTTTGAAATAGACATCTTACTTCTAGATTAATTCAAAGGTAGTTGTTAAAGATATTTCATTTCTGTTTAGAATTGAATGCTGTAGAATTTAAATGGGAATGCTTTAGTTAGAAAGATTTTGTTTAAATTAGAATAAATGAAATAGTTTAGAGATAACTTAGGCTTAGAGCAGAGTAAACAATTAGGTCCCAGTCCAGCACATACAGTGTTTATGCCTCTAAGTTTACCTCCCTGGGTTGACATTTTATGTAAGCTGTTATAGAGATATAATCAGCCCAACATTTTGGCGCCGTTGCCGGGGAGGCATTAAAATGGACTGGAGGTTAGATGTCGTCAGACCTTCAATAGGTAAGCAAATTTTCATTTTCCTTTCAATTAATGCAAGAGTACAATAGGAGTATTTTAGTTTAATAATTTTACTGTTTTAGTTTTGATTTCATAGTAATTCTGTTTGAATATAGGTCAGTTGCACCCATAACTAGTTTCTTTACTTTGGAGTGATTTACATTTCTTCAAAAAGGATTTAGATTAGTTTTAAAAATTTAAATTTTCAAGATCATTTGGGTATTGTAAGACCCTGGTTACTAATCCACTTATGGAGTAGGACAGCTGAACCGGAACAAGTTTAGAGATGTTCAAAAACTTGTTGAGCAGAGAAGGGCTTATTACTACAAGGAGTTTTCATAATCCTTGTCACAACATCAGATCCATGTCTGAAGATGAATCCATCTTTCAAAGTGAGCAGCAAATCAATAAGTGTCCTCAACCTGAAGACCTAGACCTGTTCAGCTATGCTTCCTCATTTGATGAAGGAGCTCAAGAATTATGGGAAGGAGAGGAAGAACACTTAGAACCGGAAATTGCAGAATTTCTTGCTTGCTTGAGACCAGAAGAAGAATATCAGCTTGGCTTGAAAAGCCTAGCCAATCAAGGATTTATTCAAGTATGGAATGATACAGTTTTTCCATTCCAGCCTTTTACTTTTCAGCAACTTTTGAAATCAAGATCATATGAGGAGCTGGTTCTTTATATCTTGACTTTTGTTCATAAACACTGTATGGACAATCATGATTTAGAAGTCTTGCTTCGGAGGTGGTTGCAATGGAAGTATGCATACACTTGAAGGAACATTTTTACTTCCAGCAGTGTAGGGTAGAATAGGAAATAATAAAAAATAGGAATAAAAAAAGTAAAGAGAAAAATAAGCTTTACTATGAAAACCAGCTTGTCTGGCGTAGTTTAGCAGGAGTCTAGTTAGAAAACCAGGTTACTAGCTAGCTAGACTCCAAAATAAAGTTCGTTGGTGCCTACTTCATTTTCTTCACAAATCATGTTCGGTTCTCAGTTGGATGATGGAAGATTCATCAAGGCTTTCCTTCCAACAAAGTTTCAACCCATCGACTCCAAATCATTTTTTGGGTTTGAAACTCGAGACATTTTTAGATACCTTGGAGCCTGCATGCCTCAATGGTAGGTATCCTTGTCATTTTCCAAGGAAATACATCAATTTTTCTTGGCAAAAGAATTCTACAGTTCATTCGACTTCAACAAATCTATTCATGACTGTTTGAATGTATCTAGTGCCTTGATTCCCATTGACATCAAAGGTGGTACATCTCGCACTGGTTAACAACTTTCCTTATTGGTTGGTAATCCAATGACTTCTACCTATGTTCGACATCAACAAAATATATTCACATAGGTAGACCTGCAAAAAAAGGAAGTATTTGGATGAAGACTTTGCAGTTTTGGTACTCATGGACAGTTTCATTAGTTTGCAGTTTTGAAGAACAGTCTATTCTTCTATTTTCTATAAAAAATCTAGTAACATTCAGCACAGTGGACAGCCTATCAGAAAAGAAATCCTAGGTCTTGGAGCAGCACAATCTTTGGAGCAAAGCAAAAACAGGAAATTGTATTATGTTACAGAAATCTCATTCTTCTACAGTACCTACAACATGCAGTAGAAGACTGATAGTTCAAAGTATTTCTGAAAAATTTGATCCTAAAATGGATCTAAGGTATGAATCTTTCTTGGGATTTATTTATTTCATTAAATTTAAGGAAAATTTTACTATGAATTATACCTACGATACTTGATAAAACCTATTCCCTTATACCTTTCGAATGTCATCATATAGCCTATATCCACCTCTATTTGTCATAATCATTCTATAAATTGTCCTTCTATCTTATAAATAGATCTTCATCTCTATGGCACGTAGTACCTAGAGATGAAAAATCTTATCACTTTAAAAATATATAATGATGATTTATGTTATCCATGCAATTCTTGCTTCATTCCTTCATGATTTCATACACAACAAATTCATTATTATACTAACAGTT
The DNA here is from genome assembly GCA_009831015.1 of Picea engelmannii. Classification (NCBI taxonomy): domain Eukaryota; kingdom Viridiplantae; phylum Streptophyta; class Pinopsida; order Pinales; family Pinaceae; genus Picea; species Picea engelmannii. Next base: position 355,338 of record ML777224.1, on the reverse strand, counting down.
CAATATTGTCATAAAACCTCTTACGCGCCATGCATTTGAATGATAGTGAAGTACGAGTCAGGATTATCAAATTGCTAGAAGCTCCGAATAACTTTGTTGAGACTTGTTCACATGTCTATTTGATAACCTTCATCATTTTCCGAGCTTCTGTTTCATTCTCTGTTTCCTATTGAAATCACATTCTCAAAACAGATGGGGAGAAAGGGGGTTGAACGTGATGAACCTGTTTCTGTCTCTGTGTTAGAAGGCCTCCTAGAATTCAACGCATGTAAAGAAAAATTTGAAGGCACCTGGTACCAATTCTTTCAAAAATTTCGGGGATATGATGATGAAATCACATTGTATTTCGATTAGGGATTCGATAGAAAGGTAGCACATATTGGCAATTTCCTTATGAAGGTGTCTGAGAAAACAATTGCTCGTGCCATTGGTTTACCTTGTCGGGGGGAACGTTGGTTTAAAAATAAACCCATAGAGCATGCAGTATGTACAAAATTCTTAAAGGAGGAGCATCAAACTGCAAAATGGAAGAAGGGTTTCCCTCATGATTGGATGCAGGATGAATGGCGAAATGTGCTTTATGTGTTGCAAAAATACTTGACTTGTGAAGGGAGGTATGTAATTACTCTGAATTACCATGTCCGCCTTCTCTTACATTTTGAAGCCGAATTGGAAATGAATTTCCCATATTTCTTGTGCAAAAGCCTAGCTAAAATGTCAAGATGGGTTCAAAAGCATTCTGGAAACCCCTATAACAGCCTCTACCATCACAGATTGATCAAAATTCTCATTGAGGACAAGTTGCGTCTCCGGAGGGATAATTGGGATAATTTTGTAACCAGGATTCGGGGCCTTCCTTCACCTAGAAGCCTTCCTTCTACTCGGGTCGCCGCCAATTCTGCAGATCATAGGGTCAAAACCCTTCCTGTCCAAAATCCAGAACTGCCTCTGATCAATCTTTTTGCTTCTTTCCTACATAAAGTAAAGAAGCAACAAAATTTACCTAAAAATTCTACTGTTGCTAAATCCTCGGCACCTCGTCATGTCATGAGAAGTATGACTGTCAAATCCTCCAACTTACCTCAAAATGCACTTCCATCAGTCTCCATAAATTTGGATGATTCCCCTGAGGTAGAAATTTAACCTTCTAAGAAGAAGAAAAAGCTCTCTTCAAACCCTTCTTCTGTGCTCGAACATAATCCTCCTCAACACGTTTTTCCTGAATTTGATTGTCCTTCCCTAGACCCTCTTAACAATGATCCGGCTGAACATGAAATTGTTGAACCTGTCCATAAAACTTTGTCTCCTAAAATTGGCCATGTTGAATATAATTCAGACCTATTTGATCTTCATCAATTTGACTATGGTACCCCTGAAGATGACCTACCCAATCCAGAAATCCCTATTACTATGCCTACAACTTCCAGCAGTGAGAAGATCATCCAGGAAAAGAACAAGGAGATTGACGAACTCAAGACAGAAGTAGAGGAGTATAAGGATCTGGATCGATGTGTGAAGGCTGAGAATGCACGGTTAAAAATGATTGTTAAAGAATATAAGGAAGCCATTGATGAACTAAGGACATGTGGTCTTCAACTTGTAGAGAAATATGAGAAGGTGAGCACCAAACGCAAGAAGACCATTTTTGAGAATAAACGTCTTGCAAAAGTCGGAAGGACTTGGAAGACAACGACATTGAAACATCTTGCTTATATCAGTATGTTAAAAAAGAAGCTCAGAGACAGCAGGGAACATGCCAGTGGAAAATTCAATATCATTGTGAATACATCCTAAGTTTTGTTAGAAGGATTGAAGTCAGTTTTGAAATTTTGAAACCTTTAAAAAAGGTATGTTTGCATGAGGACATGCAAGTACACAGGTGTGGGGGAATGTTGGCTTGCTTAATTGATACTTTTTGTACCCTCCATATCCATTTTTGACCTCTTCATTTGAACTCTTTACTCCATAAACTCATCTATATCTTCACACATATAACCAAATAGCCAGCAAATATAGTAAGGTATGGTCATTAATCAAAATTCTTTAATTTCCTTTTATTTAATGATTAAATGAAATTCTTGGAAGCTCATGAATGATTGTATTAAATTTTGCAGCATACTTTGATTTCGGCAGCAGATTAAAATGGAAGATTTTCTACATTCCAGGTGCTGCCAGCTTCCTCAAGCAAAACCAAATATTCCAGCTTAACTCTCATTGATGACTCATGGATAATCAATGAGATCTTCATCTCTAGGCACTACGTGCCATAGAGATAAAGATCGGTTATTATATAACGAGTTTTTCGGGCATGAGAAGTACCCATTAATTGAAGGAATCATTTACCTTCTGAAAACAGTTGTGTATTAAATAGAAGATAGGCTCTGTTGCTAGGAAATTAGGATTAGTTATCTAGCTCTCGAGCTAGAAAAACAATGGAATGAAATGTAATACGATGTCTCTGACAGTCTAGAAAGTCTAAAAAACAATGAATGAATAAATGGTGTTGTGAAATTCTGAAGATCGCTTCTTGGTGTTGTACCATTGCTTTGAATTAATGATATGTCCATGATCTGATAACGCACTTTCTGAAATTTAATGTTTCTTCTCTTTATTTTAAATTGATGGTTTCAGTTTAGAATTTAATCTGTAAGTTCCTAAGGGACTTGTGGTTTTTTTGGAAAGGATCCACCAAGAAGACCATAAGCCTCTCTTTCATAGATTTAGTTCTTAGATAGATTACATTTGCAGTAGTCAGAGTTATATTCAGAACAGAGTAAACAATAGATTTACATTGCTCGAAGTTATTGTTAGCATTCGTTTATTGTTAGATTAATGAATAGAGTAACTATTAGTTTAGAAGCAATATCGACTCATTGCATTTATGGTATAACTCGTTTCTGTGAAATCTGAAGCCTCATAGACTATATCTCTTGATATTGTTTCGTGTTTTAAGAATAGTCTTGATTATGAGATTTAGTTTCTTAGATTCATAATAGAGTAAAATGCCTTTAGCTATAAGATTTTAGGGTCTTTAATTGCTGTAGCTTTAGATTCTGAAATAGCACAGTCTCTATTGCACATATAATGTTAAATATATGTACATTTGTAAAGGTGCAGAATACTTCCCGCACCTTAGATTACTTTTTGCACCTTAGTTCACTTTCTGCACCTTACATTGTTTTCTGTGTCATTAGTTTACTTTCTGTGACATACTCTATTTCTGGTATAATTTGTTGTTAGTTAGTTTGATTGCTGAAGTAGTTTCATTTTGAAATAGACATCTTACTTCTAAATTAATTCAAAGGTAGTTGTTAAAGATATTTCATTTCTGTTTAGAATTGAATGCTGTAGAATTTAAATGGGAATGCTTTAGTTAGAATTCTTTTGTTTAAATTAGAATAAATGAAATAGATTAGAGATAACTTAGGCTTAGAGCAGAGTAAACAATTAGGTCCCAGTCCAGCACATACGGTGTTTATGCCTCTAAGTTTACCTCCCTGGGTTGACATTTTATGTAAGTTGTTATAGAGATATAATTAGCCCAACAGTGTTACCATTTCTTCCTTTGGAATCAGAGTGAGGAAGGTGGCATTGAAGGCTGAGAGAAATTTCCTCGAAGTTCTTGATTCCTCCACAACTTTCCAGACTTCCTCTCTGATCATCGGCCAACAATAGTGGAAGAAGTTTGTTGTGAATCCATGTGTCCCTAGAGCTTTACCTGGGGGAATCTCTTTGACTTCCTGATCCACTTCCTCTTGGGTGAAGGGCCTTGTCACGACTTCATTTTGTTCATGTGTGACTAAGGAGGGAATGTGTCTAGTGATATTGCAAATATAAGGAATTTTGTATTTGATGGGTTATGTTAGGAGATCTTTGTAGTAGTTGGTCAATTCCTCTGCTATGCTTGCATGGTCCAGGATGGGGTTTCCATGACCGTCTTCTAGTTGAGTGATTTGGTTTATGTATCACTTGTGCACTATGGATCTTTGGAAGAACTTGTTGTTCCTTTAACCTTCTTTAAGCCACTGTACTCTGGATTTCTTCCTCCGGAGTATTTCTTCCTGATCCTTTCTCTCTTCTAGTTCTTCTTTGAGTTTCTCATCCTCCATCATTAATATTGTCACTCTATCCCCAGTAAAAAATATCTTTTTCAATGTTTCCAGGCATTGCTCAATTTCCTTCTTTATTTCCAGAATGTTCCCATATACATTCTTATACCATCCCTTTATTTGTGCCTTCAATTTTTTTAACCTTTGTTGGAATTTGTACATGCAAGTTCCATGGTCTATTCGTGCTTGCTCCCACCATAATTTTAAAATATTTTGAAAGTCTCTGTGAGTGAGTCAAAATTTCTCAAATTTGAAGGGTTTGAACTTGGTCATGGCTCCAGTGTCAAGACAGAGCAAGACTGGCCAGTGATCTGAGCCAGTTTTGGGGAGGATGTTGGCTTTGATGATCAGATCCTCCAATAACAACGATTCTGAGATGAGGAAACAATCCAATCTACATGCCACGTGTTGATGCCCAGATATGCAATTGGACTAGGTGAATATACCATTTCTAGTTTCTATATCTATTAAATCGAGTTGATCTATGAGGGTTCAAAACTTACCACTGTCTTGGTCTAGCCGTTTGGTCCCTCCTGTCTTTTCCTCCAGTGTTAAGATGATATTGAAGTCACCACCAATCAACCAATTCTATGAACCTAGTAGTGTCTTGATAATGGCTATTCTTCCCATAAACAGATCTTTTTCATGTGCACTTTGAGGCATGTACGCATTTGTAGTCATACCTTATTTGATAGACCTTATGATTTTGAAGTGATTCGTAAGCGTTCCTTTCATGGAAAAGGGTTGGTATATGATAAATATAGCTGGATTCCATAATATTTCTATGCCCCTCGCAACTCCATTTGAGTCAGTGTGAATGGATTCACATGCCCTCTAGTAGTGCCAAAAAATGTCCTCATCTTCTTCCCTGACACATTTTGTTTCCTATAAAAGGAGAATGTCCCGATTCTCCACACAAATGGAGTCTCGAAGAGTCCGATGCTTGGATATTCCATTAAGCCCTATTATAGTCCATGTTATGATGTTCATCATGATGAGTTATGAGGTGGATGGAGATATCCCTCCGTCAGTCTCTAGATCTGCCTTGAGTTGAGCATATAGTTTCCTACCTCCTTAATGAGTTGATGTGAAGATTTACAGCCTCATCACTTGCTTTCATGGGAGGTACATTTGATCTCGGTGGCCGGGCCTAGGGATATCCCTAGTCTTGAGGTAGAACATGTAGTAGAGTCAAGAAATGTGTCTAAACCTATATTGTATGGAAGAGTCATTTTTGAACATGACACCCTTTCACTCGCCTTGTGTCTAGGTTGTAAAATACACTTATTTCTTGATCATACTCCTTTATAAGATTACAAATTGGTCTGTGATCCCTGTTATTGAGTTAGTTTTTCCAAGATAGTTGTCGTGTCATCAATATGTTCAAAAAATAATTTCAACCCGAAAATACTTCTATTGGGTCAGCCATTTCTGCAGTCCTCAAGCCTTCTATTGCATCAACCATCCCTGAGTCGGTCCTAAATCACTGGTTACTTTGATCTACATGAAATTGTGTTACCCGTTTCATGTCATTGATGGGGGATACATTAAGGCCCTCCTGTGATGAGTCTTTTCCTGTCGACTTCAACTCATTATCCAGGAATTAGACTTATAAACTAATTGATACCTTGGAACTTGCATGCCTTAATGACAGGTTTCCTCGCTTTCAAAAGTGGGTTTTCATTATTGACCCATGATCGAGAGATTCAACCGAGTGTTCGACCTCATATCATTGATTCACATTCGTTGGATTGTACTCAAGTACCTTGGGAGTCATTGACATTAATGCTGATTTCTCTCGCACTTGTTAACAATATTCATTAATGATCGGTAATCAAAAGGTTTCTACCATGTTCGACTTGAGCACATGTATTTGCATGGTTAGATCCGTACTATAGAGTGGTGGAGATGAAGACCCTAAATCTTTTCTCAATAGATTTAGGTTGTGTTGGAGTATATTCAGTTTGTACTGTTACATACATCTACATTGTATGTCTCGTGGCTATGTTCAAATTATTTTCTTTAACACATAGATCCATAGTGTATTTTTGGTGGCTATGTTCAGATTTGAGTCATATTTGCATGGATCCACAGTGTATGTTTAGTGGCCATGGAATTTATTACTTGACATGGATGTTCGAATGTCAGCATTTATACTTTGAGTCATTTGTATTCTAAGTATGGGAATGCCTACCTTAGTGATGATATATTATTGTACTGTATTTCCTTGTTTGTTGGCAGGTTTCCGACCGACTTTTCCTTGTTCCCTACAAACACTTGACAAAGTATTTCAGCTATCACTCTGTTCTAACTTCATACTTTGGGGGGCTCTCTGTTACACATTATTTCCATCATCCCTATGATTTTTAATGATGTAAACCTATATGTTGCCTTCATAGGGGTCAGTAGCCTGAATTTGTAAAGAAAGAAGGGAGAAGAACTTTTCCTCGGAGAAGAAGTTGTATTTTCCTCTGTAAGAACACTATTCTGAAGGATTTTCATAGGATGCTATATATGTAGGGTGAAAAAATGCCAGATTTCCGCACCTTTATCTATAGCTAGGGTGCAAATTTTCCGCAAGATGCACTATAGCTAGGGTGCGGTGGCCTTCATACGTGGGAAAAACGATCATTTTCTCGATGCTTCTAGAAGGAGAAGCTTCTATGGTGAGGTGGCCTCCGAATGGTTTGGATCTTACTCGCTTTCATGATTTAGTGGGATCATCCTAACCTCTTCACCTTATCCTCTTCATCTTATAAAAGGAGAGGAGCTCTCATGGAGAAAGTTAGCTTGATTGGGTTGGAAATTTCTTGAGCTTGTTAGCTTGGTTAGATTGGCTTAGAGCTCTGCTTTGTCAAAATAGATTATGAGTAGCTATTAGATCTATGGTATTAGAATCCTTGGAGAAAGAAGTGTGTGGGAAGAAAGGAATTGTTGGAAGGAACCTGACGACATCAAGGCATCTGGTTGTATCTTTCTTCCACATTATATAATACAGTGGGATGTTTCTTTTCCATAAAATAATTCTCATTTTATTACATGACTCCTTCATCACATGTTTAGGTTTTCATTGAATCTGCTATTGATGGTTTCACTTTGGTTGGTTTGTGTCATTGCAAATATGATTTCAAAAGAGAATTGGAGAAAAACAAGGACAACAAAGACATAAGGAAGTGATATTTAAGGTATTCCACTCATCCTTTATAGCTAGGGTGCGACGACCTTCGTACGTGGGGAAAACAATCATTTTTTCGATGCTTCTAGAAGGAGAAGATTCTATGGTGAGGTGGCCTCCAAATGGTTTGGATCTTACTCACTTTCATGATTTAGTGGGATCATCCTAACCTCTTCACCTTATCCTCTTCATCTTATAAAAGGAGATGAGTTCTCATGGAGAAATTTAGCTTGATTGGGTTGGAAATTTCTTGAGCTTGTTAGCTTGGTTAGATTGGCTTTGAGCTTTGCTTTGTTTGATTTTGAAATATTTAGTCTCTTGCTTTGAGTGTCTTTCAGTTACAAAGCATTGTCTTTTCTTTAGAATTGTTTAGTGAAAGAATACTTCTTTTTCTTTTTCTTGAATGAATCATGTTAAAAGAGAAACTTAGTTTGGGTTGTTTTTGTTTTGAGGTGATTTGATATTGGTTTTAGTGTCTCTTTGAAACAAAAAATTGTAATTTCTTGCTTTATATTAGATTTGGGGCGTCCTTGCATTTGAAGTAGCGAAATTGCATGATTCCTGGCATTTTTTGGTCTTAAATTATGAAAAACATTCCCATGAATCGTGTATTGGTGTACAGTCTCTTTGTGTATTGGTGTATAGTCTCTTTGTATAATTTATTGAAGATATTGATATTTATGAGTTTTAAAATTTTGGGACAATGTGCATATGGGAATGATAAATGTTTTCTCCTTCTCATAGAATAGTTTTCATTGAAATGAAAATATTGTATCTTCATATCTTTGCATAACTTTCAAGTCGGTCAAAACACCATATTGTCCACGCCATTTTCCTTTTGAGTAACAACAACCATAAAATAAAGTGCTTATAAAAATTGATTAGACATTTTTATATTTTCTAGTAGCAAACCTACATTAGATTAGTTGTAGGGATTTGGAATAGGTGTGAAAGATAACTTTCCAAAGATGAAAACAAACATAGAATATTCCTTTAGGGAGCGGTGAAATCCACTTGCTACATTTTGTCCTGGGAATCCTTTCTAACACAATGGTCAATCACAAGGTCGCATTGAGACTGGAAGATTTACTCACCCTTCTTTGTTGGTTTTGGTGTAGAGATTGCATGTATTACGGGTGTTTCTTGAAGGTATACCCACAATGATGAGTGGAAGCCTTTCAAGTAGATTTCGGGCTAGATACCCTGCCTTTGCACGTGGATCGGAATATCTACTATTTCCCCAGGCATCACTATAGTAGTTGGTAACCTCAGTGGCCTATCTCTTTAGGGTATTTACACAAGGTGAATGTTGAGGGGCAAGTCTTCACGGTACCTAGAATCGATGTTGGCCAAACTCACTCGGGCTCCTTGGAGGGTATACCCACAATTATGTGTGGTAGCTTGCACCAAGGCATAAGTCCATTAAGCAGGTCGTCAACGTAACTTTTCCACCCTCTCTAGCTCATCCCTTTCTTACTTTGATCCCGCGACGTTGGATTTCATCACCAACTAGTGAGTTCATTGTGAGAAAATTTTGTTTGTGTTCTTTCTTACTATATTTTTAGTGTGGGTTGCTTGTTTTCCCTAGCAGACTCTATGTTGGATATTTATCTAATGGCGTCAATTCCTGAAACGACCAATGAAGGAACCCCTGCTCCAAGGGAACCTTTTGTTTTTCCTTCTTACGAAAACATTGGTCCTCCTCACATTGCTACTTTGATCCTTCCAGGCCTAACGATTGGATTGTCAGTGTGGTTCTTTTCCACTCAGGTAGTCCCAAATGCAGTTAATGGTTCATTTGTAAGAACTTCCCCCCAAGAACATCAACCTCATGTTGATCCTTCACCTTATTCACCAGTAAGATATTCTTCACCTTCTTCAATTGCAAGGTCTGCTTCCATTTCCTCTTCTTCGCTGAGTGAAAGCTCAAAGGCTAGTAACTTGGTGGATAAGAAGAAGAAGAAAAGGAAGAATAAAAAGAAGAAAATAAGCAAGGGTCCAAAATTCCATCCACTGTTGGACATGTTGGAAAGAAACCAGATATTGTTGATCGTGATGGGAGTGTTGATGATGCCAAGAACACCCAAACAACCCATAATCCCAAGTACCCTTGCAGGATTTGTAAGGGAAGCCATCTTCTTAAGGGTTTTCCTGGACTATCCAAGGTTATAGAAGCATGGTCTACACACCATTTCCAACCCATGTCGTCAACCTCTGAACAACATATTGATGACCTCCCATCAACTAGTCAAGATATCGTTGGGAAGAAGAAACATAGAGCCAAGTTCCTGTGTATGTTATGAAAAGTGCATCATCTAACTCATATTTTCCCTCATATGAAAGAAGCCTCAAAATTCCTGGAAGACATGAACGTTTCACAGCCTCAACTTCCAGTTTCTTATTGCAAGCTTACTCTTGACCCACCTGTAGTTGATGGAATGATGAATCTAGTCCCTTTGTCGAATAGTCTGGTTGATCATGTTGTCAATCTGGTCACTTCCTTAGTTGAACCATTTGACAAAGTGATTGATTTGATCCCATCCTTAGTCAGTCCCACTCTCCCTCTAGAGAGTGAAACCCAAGGGGTCGATTCGTTTCCACCGGTTGACCCCATTCTCCCCTTGGAGAATGCAACCCAGGTGGTCGATCTGATCCCATCATCGATCGATCCTACTATCCCGCTCGAGATTAAGCCCGATACTGCCCACATTTTTCTAATTGATACAGACTCTACCGTGTTGGGGGTATTCCTCATCCTCTCGTGGGACCCCCTCCAAGTAATGAGGCCATCCATTTTGATTAGGGTGTGCTAACTGGACCTCATATTCCCTCTCACGTTCCTTTCCAGATTACAGTGCAGGTTTGTGGTCAGGACATTCCTCAAACACTGATCGATGAAGGTGCATCCATTAGTATTTTGTCCTCTTTTTATTGGCAATATTTGGCTTGTCCTCATCTTTCCTCGGTTACGCAGAATCTGTTAGCTTTTAACAGATGGACCAGTCAACCTTTAGGGACCCTGTTATAATCCTATAATTTATAGGATCAACTGTTGATTGTAATTTTGTTCCTTTAGTGTTTTTTGACTTACAAATATTGATGCATTCTACAAAATAAAAAGAAAAGAAAATAAAAAGAAAAGAAAAAAGAAAACAAAAGAAAAAGGAAAGAAAAGAAATGAAAGAAAAAATGAGAAAAATAAAAGAGGGCATAAAATAAAATGGATAAAGCCCCATGAAATGATGATGACTTGATCCATACAGTTTAAGCATGGTCAAGTCTTTTAAATTTAAGTATTTAGAACTACTGAATAAGCTTGGCTAAACTCTCTAAAATTAGCCAAGTAATTAGGTTAGCTAGTGAATAAATTTGACTAAACAGTCTAATCTTGGTCAAATAGCCCCAAGGTAGAGTATTTTATTAGCCCAACAGTCTAAGATGGGTTAAAGGTGCAAATGAGTAGGTTAGGACATAGGTTAGTTAGTTTCCTTTCAATAAAATATATAAGATGATCGATGAAAAATGCATGACCTTTGTTAGCACGTCGTAAATTTCCTAGAGGTTGACAGCAGAAGAAATCTACTAAGGTAACTTTATCCAACCACTTTTGAAGCTGGGATCTAGCCCTTCCAACTTCAGAGAGGGATCTCTCTATATGATTTAGCTTTGTTTTCCAACTTTAAATATTAGGATAGGTAAAAGATAGGTCGGTTTTGTTGTCAAAGTATTTTTTCGAATTGGTTGAGACAGTCTACACATCCATTGGGCTATGGGGTCTGTGTTTTAATAAAATATGAAATGCAAACCAGAAACGCAAAGGGAAAAAATTTCACAGGGCGAGATAATATAACCACTGGATTCTTTAGTAATTTGAATGATGAACAACAGAAAAGATGAGAAAGATAATTTCAACAAAGAAGCAGTTAAGAATTTCTCTATTGAAAATACCAGAAGATAAAACACTAAAATCTTTTGAGTCAGAAACAGGGTATACGAGATAAATCCTACAACATTCGTTACTCTTAAAGATTAGATTCAGAAAACAATATGATAACAAAGTGGGAATAACATTCAACTTAGAGAGAAAACATCACCAGTGAATACACGCAAGAATCCTGTAAAAGTGCCTCCTCTTTTATTAATGGAAGATCTCTTCAAAAATATTATAGTCTGATAGCGTCAGCGTGTGAAGATCAACAACCTCCAATACTTCGAAAGGTTAAGTATGTATAACTCAAATTACAAACAATCCTGTTATTAATGACCAGGACGTGCTAAATCTATTTTTAGCCTAACTAACTTAACAAATATCCTAAATCTAGGAACTGCTTGATGATGTGGTGTAACTGCACGCTGATTTCTGGGTGGGCCGTTGATGAAGCCTCTGCACGACCTCATCTGACTAGACAAATGACTGGACTGAGACAACTCATCTGCTAATCGATCAGATCACAAATTTCCTCCCATCTAAGATGACTGGGCACGCTGACTTTGAGCAACCTTTGATACACTTCGTCCATCTCTGTGTACTTGGCGAATGTAGGCTTGGTGAGGAAGATGTATCGAATCTCGTGTTGGATGTTGATGTCCCACTGAAGGGCATCTAGAAATGCCTTGCCAGTGATGCTCCCTTGGATTCCTGCAAACTTTGAGTTGTCCTTATCCACATAAAATAATCTCTTCTTGTAGTCTGGGAGTGTCATCAATTTATCATTGATTACCTTCAGACCAGGTAGACCTTTCTTCTGGAGAGCCTCAATCTTACTGAAGAATCTTTGTACCCCTAGGTCCATGGCCTGAACCTTTTCTTGCAGCTGAAGCATTAGTCCTCTCTTGGTCAGAACCCTTTTGACCTCAAGGATGGTCTCTGTTCTGTCTTCAATCTTTATCTCTTCCAGCTCTTCCCTGGTCTTAGAATTGAGGAACTTGATTGATGGCATGACGACGCTCCTACATACCCCACAGGGTCTTTGCACCTGATCTCCCGATATTTAAGGATCGTTCAAATTCTTTCTGAGCCAAAGTGGCTCACTCGATTCCCTACTGGAATCCCTGCTAAAAACCCGATCCACAGGCCCTTTTCCTTTACCTCACGGTCTCTCTGCACATGAACACACTCTTTTCCTGATCTTAACTTTAGGTTTCGGGGTTTCGAACTTTCAGATGTTAAGAGTTCATGTACTCTTGAATCCCTAATCACCGATGAGCTAATTCACTGATGCATGCCTTTTATGCATTATCCCTCCTGGCTGTACTCTGGTCAATGTGACCGTTGATTAATAAGACCACAGCCTTATCCTTTTGTCGGGTTTTTGGACTTCAAAATCCCGCCGTGCTCCAATTTTCGTTAGCCCTCCAGACTAAACTCCTGCTCCACGTGACCTCCTCTATATGATCATAGCCATACCTCCTCATAGAGGTTTTGAGTTTTTCAATGTCGAAATGAAAACATCCTCAAGACTCGCGATTCCTCGGATCCTGACACGCCCTTTATGCATTAGCCCTCCTGGCTATACTCTTGGACCATATGACCACTATCCCCCGTGACCGCAGTCTTATCACTCGTCGAGGTTTCATAGTTTCCAATTCCAAAATGCAATTGCTCACGGGATTTCCGATCCTCCAAATCCAGATAGGTTGATAGTTGGCCCCCATGCAACAGAGCTTTCTTCCTTCTCTGATATGCTGACAACTGGCTCCCACTTATCAGGGTTCCGGACTTCGTGATTCCAAAATGCATAAACACCTTGTCACCAGGATTCCCGATATCCCTATGACCCAAACGTCGATCAACAACTTCCTGGCGGGACTTTCCCCGATGGCACTGATTTTTTCCATGCGTCCTCCTCTGATGGACGGTAACAGTTTCTCCGGGATTTCGAAACTTGTGATGTCCCTACTCTTTCGACCTTAGGAAATCTGATTTCCTGATGCCTAATATCCCGACTCTCTCCGGATTTATGATACCTATATCCCCAAATGGATGGCTCAGATTATAACGGGGTTTTCAAAGTGGACTTACCTGATCTCTTGTCCACGGGAATGCCGATATCCTGACTCCCAACGTCTCGATCTCCGCCACATGTCTCCGCTAACGGACGGTCCAGATCTTCCCGGCATTTCGAGACTTGAAGTATCTCGAATTTCTTGTCCTTGTGACTCCCGATATGCCTATGGTTGAAGTCTCGATGGTAAACCTCATGCAGCGCCTGTCTGGTCCGACGGTTGACGGGAAATTTGTTCAAGATCTGACGGTTCAAATCCGTCCTTCTTGTGCGCTCCTCCAGAGGCTAAACTCTGCGCGCCTTCTCCCGATCCAATGGCTTACGAGATTCTGTGTGAACATCCGACGGTCCACAATCTCCTTCTCCTGTGCATACTCCAGAGACTAACCTCTGAGCATCTTCTCCCGATCCAACGACTGATGAGACTTTGAATGAGATCCAACGACTGTCGATCTCCCCCTTCTGTGCGCTCCTCCTGAGCTCCTTCTGGATGTAAAAACTAATCGTCCAGATCTTCCTCCTCCACAGATCCGAACACTGTTGTGCTCTCCTGATCTTGCACACTCCTTCTCCCCAGACTTGGAAGAATTTCAAAGCCAAAGACCTCCACCTTTTCTCCCTTTTTTCCTCTGCGAGATCCTCACTCTGAGTTCTCAACTGCGCGTGTAAAAGCACTATTCCTCCTGAGATTTTACTCCCGAATCCTCAAAGGATTCTTTGACGACTGCACTCCTTGCAGAGTGCACACACGCACATGCAGGTGCTATCTCTCTTGAGCTTTCCTGTAGCTTCAACCTCCACAGAAACTTGTCCTTGTTCCTTTCTCCCACAGATGGAGAATGAAATGCCCTCCTGGCTATTTCTCTCAAGCAACCTCTTGCTGAGTGCTTTTGGGTATTCAGCAACCCCGCGAAGATCCTTCAGTGGACTCTTCCTCTAACTTCCAGAACTCAAAGAGGTCTCTTCTCTCCTCTGTGCTTGTCTACACACTTACTCGACGCCCTCCTGGCGGAGTATCTTCTCCACAAAACCTTCAGCAGTTCTGTCTCGTTTCTCCTGTGTCTCTATGCACCTTCTGAATGCCCACTTGGTAGAGCTTCACAGAATCCTCCGTGTTTCTGGTCCTTCTTGAACTCACAACAAAGTTCCTATCTTTGTGCACTCCTTGCACTGGCTCAATGCCCACCTGGAAGAGCTTCACAAGATCCTCAATGATTCTGGCTTCTGTCTGAACTCACAACAGAGTTCTTCTTGTGTGCACCACTATGCATATGCTCAATGCCCACTTGGCAGAGCTTCACAAAACTCCTCTGAGATTCTATCTGCAACTGTGTCTTCTCCCACACAACCTTTCTTCCAAGGTATTCAACAACCTTGAGGTCTTCCTCCTGAGTTGTTGACTCCATTTCATATGCCACAACACGTCTTTGTCTGAACCCGCAGAGTTCAGAAGTGCATCCTCTGTGCATGTCTCTCAGAACCCGCAACGTTCTGTCACACCCTCCTGGTGTGAAGCCTCAAAGACCTTCACCTGAAATCAAACACACTCCTGCAAATGCACAACTACAGTATACATCTACAGCATAAAAGAACACTCACAGACATCCACATAACACATAATACATGCAGGAAAAATTGCTTCTGTTTATATTAAAAATGGCAAATGCCTATAATTACAAGGTGTTCTCGAGCTCTCTCTGTCTCTTCTCTCTTCTCAACTTCCTCTCTCTTTTTCTCTACTGTGACTAACTACCAAAATGAGATATCAAAATTTATTTTACCTGAGGGGTCTCTTCGAGCGCTTCCCTCCAACCTACCTACCCTATTCAATTGCATTGAATGAGCTGTCTAGTCCAGCATCTAGATCTAGATCTCAGCCATACAAAACATTAATGGCTGATCTTATCTACAACCTGCACAAAGGCATGACTCTACGACTCACCATCCTAGACATTAAATTACATTCAATTTATATTTTAATGAGGACTGAGCCTCTCTCTTAGCGTGCAATTTGAATTCGCTGGCGTGGCTGGCTAGATGGCTAGCTGATGTGGAGAGATGCTCCTGCATCAAACTCCTCAGCTGCAAAATTCATGAGCTCCTGCTCATGAGCTCCCCATCTCAGCTGTTGGAAATCCTCCTGGATCCCAAAAAAATATCTGGAGCTGTTCATCCGCTCCATTCTGCTGCTGCTGCTGCTTCTCTTCTGCCCAGCCTCTCCTCGCTGGTAGTTTCTACTGATCGAATCATAAGCTCCATGATCTCTTCGATCACCTCGTCCAGCTGCTCCCATGGCTGGCTCTGTTTTTGCAGTCTCCTCAGCTACAATTGTTTTTGGCACATGAGCAGATCATCATGATCTCCCATGCCTTCTTCATCAGTTTCCAACTTCACCTGTTGGATGTGTACGCTCTGCACCTTCACCCTCTCTTCTAGGGCTTCTATCTGTTCCGACAGATCAACCAAACTAACGTTGTCTGCCTCTTCTTCCTCTACTTCTGCAACCTCCCATGTTGCAGTCTTTTTAGTCTCCTGGCTGAAAATACTGAGCCATTCCTCAGAATGCTCATCATCCTCTTCTGCTTCTTTTGCTGTCAGCTTCAGTGCTACAACTTCCTCAGCTTCCTGGCTGAAAATACTGAGCCATTCCTTAGAATGCTCATTTTCTTCCAATCCCTCTTCTTTCCTGATAGTCACAACTGACTGTTCTGCTACTGTTGTTGCACCTGCAACACAGATTTCTGCCTCCTCCTGGGCAAGTGGTAGGAATATCTGAATTCCCCCAATCATCAGAAGATCTCTCATATCTTCCTCTATCAGTTGCACATGCTGATCCAAACTCATTTTCAAGCTCACCTTCTCTGTCAGCTCCTCGAGATGATTCCAATTCACCTCTGAGTTTATGAGACCCACAGATAGTCTCATCTTCTCATCCATGCCCACCTGGCAATATGGGATGCTTCCGCTGCTCTCCTGGCAGACTATGAGATCAACCGATCCCATCTTCATCAACACTCCTTGCTGAATTGAACTCACCTCCGAGTCCATGAGACTTTCAGATAGTCTCGAATTTTCATCTCTGCCCACCTGGCAATCTGAGATGCTTCCGCTGCCCTCCTGGCAGTCTCTGGGATCCCCAAATGATCCCATTTCATCCTCTTTATCATCGAGACCTCTCCCAGTCTCTAGTTCACATATCTGAACCATTTCTCCTTCTGGTCCATCGAGGTTTTTAGCATACCTCAACCATCTTCTTAACAGCCTGCGTTGTCCTCTGACCATCAACTCCTTGACTGGCCATTTCGCTTTTGGCTTCTTCATGGGCCATTCACGCATCCATCTCAACCTCTTATCCTGCCGCATCCGCAGTTTGAGCTTCTCTACGTCTACCTTTAATTCATAGAGGTCTTTATCCATCTCTCTATCCATTTCTGCAAGCTTTTTTTCCTTGCTCTTCTTCCCAGCATGCCTATGGCCTTCAGTAACCATGGTGCTGTCTTTGTCTGCTTTCCTAGCAAACCTGCTGCTGTCACTCTGCACTAAGAGTTATACCAGCTTCATCTTCCTACAGTCTCCCTAACTGCCTTCTTGATTTACGCCTACCTACAAACAATCCTCATAGAGTCTCCAACGCTCTGTCTTCTCCCTCTGCTTGAAATATACAACATAGTTCTAGCTCTGATACCACTTGATGTGTATGAGAGTGCTCTTTCCCTCTTCCTGCCTCTTCCTGCCTGAGATATACAGACAAGAAATAGGCTCTGATACCACTTGATGGCCCGACGACGCTCCTACATACCCCACAGGGTCTCTGTGCCTAACCTCCTGGTCTTTAAGGATCATTCAAAATCCTTCTGAGCTGAAGTGGCTCACTCGATTCCCTGTTGGAATCCCTGCTAAAAACCCGATCCACAGGCCCTTTTCCTTTACCTCACGGTCTCTCTACACATGACCGCACTCTTTTCTTGATCTTAACTTCAGGTTTCGGGGTTTCGAACTTTCTGATGTCAAGAGTTCATGTACTCTTGAATCCCCGATCACCAATGAGCCAATTCACCGATGTGCGCCTTTTACGTGTTATCCCTCCTGGCTATACTCTGGTCCATGTGACCGCTGATTAATAAGACTGCAACCTTATCTTTCTGTCGGGGTTTTGGACTTCAAAATCCCGCTGTGCTCCAATTTTCGTTAGCCCTCCAGGATAAACTCCTGGTCCACGTGACCTCCTCTATATGACCACAGCCATACCTCCTCATCGGGGTTTTGAGCTTTTCAATGTCGAAATGCAAACGTCCTCAGGACTCGCGATTCCTCGAATCCCGACGCGCCCTTTACGCGTTAGCCCTCCTAGCTATACTCTTGGCCCATATGACCACTATCCCCCGTGACCGCAGTCTTATCACTCGTCGGGGTTTCAGAGTTTCCAATGCCAAAATGCAATTGCTCACGGGATTTCTGATCCTCCAAATCCCGATAGGTTGACAGATGGCCCCCACGCAACGGAGCTTTCTTCCTTCTATGATATGCTGACAGCTGGCTCCCACTTATCGGTGTTCCAGACTTCGCGATTCCAAAATGCATAAACACCTTGTCACCAGGATTCTCGATATACCGATGACCCAAACGCCAATCAACAACTTCCTGGCGGGACTTTCCCCGATGGCGCTGATTTTTGCCACGCGTCCTCCTCTGATGGACGGTCACGATTTCTCTAGGATTTCGAGACTTGTGATGTCCCTACTCTTTCGACCTCAGAAAATCTGATTTCCTGATGCCTAATATCCCAACTCTCTCCAGATTTCTGGCACCTATCTCCCCAAACGGACGGCTCATATCATACTGGGGTTTTCAAAGTGGACTTACCCGATCTCTTGTCCATGGGAATGTCGATATCCCGATCTCGACGTCTCGATCTCTGCCACGTGTCTCCGCTAACGGATGGTCCAGATCTTCCTAGCGTTTTGAGACTTGAAGTGTCTCGACTTTCTTGTCCTCGTGACTCCCGATATGCCGATGGTTGAAGTCCCTATGGTAAACCTTGTGTAACTCTTGTCTGGTCCGACGGCTGACGGGAAATTTGTTCAAGATCTGACGGTTCACATCCGTCCTTCTTGTGCGCTCCTCCAGAGGCTAAACTCTACGTGCCTTCTCCCGATCCAATGGCTTACGGGATTCTATGTGAACATCTGACGGTCCACAATCTCCTTCTCCTGTGCACACTCCAGAGACTAACCTCCGAGCATCTTCTCCCGATCCAATGACTGAAGGGACTTTGAATGAGATCCAATGGCTGTCGATCTCCCCCTTCTGTGCGCTCCTCCTGAGCTCCTTTTGGACGTAAAAACTAACGGTCCAGATCTTCTTCCTCCACCGATATAATGGCTGCTATGCTCTCCTGAGCTTGCACACTCCTTCTCCCCAGACTTGGAATAATTTCAAAGCCAAAGGCCTCCACCTTTGCTCCCTTTTTTCCTCTGCGAGCTCCTCACTCTGAGTTCTCAACTGCGTGTGTAAAAGCACTATTCCTCCTGAGCTTTTACTCCCAAATCCTCAAAGGATTCTTTGACGACTGCACTCTTTGCAGAGTCTGCACACGCACACGAAGGTGATATCTCTCTTGAGCTTTCCTGTAGCTTCAATGATCAGGGGATCAAATTTTGCTCAATTTTCAAAGTGCTCGGAATGTGACAAAAATAGTTCCATTGTGTCTGTCTCGTCTTCCTGATTCTGGTGGTATATTTACTTTCGCAAACAGAGTCCGTATGAAGGAGTTATCGTGATCTGTCTGCCAAGCCAAACAGGCAAAATTTTGGATGCTGACTATACCTGTCCGTACAGTCCGTACGGCCATGTGGCAGGGCCATACCATCATGATGACATGGAAGTTGGATGACGTGGCACATTTTCATTGGCCGGTTGTTGGCAAATCGGGTATTGACACGTGTCGCGTTGGCAGCGAATGGTATGAGGGCATGTGGCCCAATGCATGGGCGCCACGTGTCCCTTGTGGGTTGGTCTATATTTGTTATGTAAAATTGTATGTGGGAGTCCGTGGAGTTTGACCCCCGGACCTCCCCCTCTATATAAACCTTAACAAACATCCGCCTACCATTACACCACCGTATGTTTCTTGAAATGTATGCGGGGGTTAATTCATTTAAATTAACATATATGTGTAAGTGGAAAGGGGGTCGGGTCGGGGCCTAGCCCCGACCCGTGGTTCTATTGAATCAACATACGACCACATTATATTATGTTGCGCGTGGGGATTAAACAATAACCGTGGTTCTATTACAAAACATATAACCGTATGTTTCAATATATGTGGCGCGGATTTATTTTAAACCAAAGGTTTGGTGTTAAACATATATGTAATATGGCGCAGTTATAATATTGCACGCAGGTTTGATAACCCATGGTTGTATTATATATATTTAACCATATTACAATGTGTGTACGCGCGGTTGTACCTTTGCGCGGGAGTTACACAATTGGTTATACGGTTGTCAAACGAACCACCACTTTGCCAAGCCGACAGTCCTATGGCCATATGACCGAGTGCCGAGGCGGCTAGGGGCTGGAGGCGCCTTAACCGTCCTACGGTTTGCACCGTTGGCGCGGTTGCGCCCGGTGCCAAGTTTTTACACTTAAATGAGCATGTGAGCCAGGTTTGAAGAGCAAGGGTGTGATTTGTAGAACCAGAGACAACAAAGTTGAAGAGGGAGACTTCAAGGAGGCTAACTTCTTCATTTTTTGACTGTTTCAGGTGCCGAAAGAGCCCAGACAGGGGTTTTGGGATGCTGGGAAGCCATTGGAGCAGTCGGTTTGTCATTTTGAGCATTGTAAGGCATGCTTTTGACCACTTTGAGCAATTTAATAATAATGATCCATTGGAAGCTGGACTAGGAGATGTAGCCCGGAGTGGGGTGAACTCCTTTATCAAGTTGCTATGTTTATGTGATGATGTTCATTATTTTATGCTACTGTCTATGTGTATTTTGCATAAGTAATCCTTGATTTATGTGTTGCAAATTGATCCTGTTGCTTTAAACACATAACATTTCACTTGCAATATTTATTCAAGTTTTTCAAGTCTTCTTCAATTTTAGATCATTCAACCTCCACAGAAACTCGTCCTTGTTCCTTTCTCCCACAGATGGAGAATGAAATGCCCTCCTGACTATTTCTCTCAAGAAACCTCTTGCTGAGTTCTTCTGGGTATTCAACAACCCCGCGAAGATCCTTCAGTGGACTCTTCCTCTAACTTCCAGAACTCAAAGAGTTCTCTTCTCTCCTCTGTGCTTGTTTACACACTTACTCGACGCCCTCCTGGCGGATTATCTTCTCCACAGAACGTTCAACAGTTCTGTCTCCTTTATCATGTGTCTCTATGCACCTGCTCAATGCCCACCTGTCAGAGCTTCACAGAATCCTCAGTGATTCTTGTCCTTCTTGAACTCATAGTAGAGTTCCTATCATTGTGCACTCCTTGCACTGGCTCAATGCCCACCTGGCAGAGCTTCACAAAATCCTCAATGATTCTATCTTCTGTCTGAACTCACAACAGAGTTCTTCTTCTGTGCACCACTGTGCATATGAAGCCTCTGCACGACCTCATTTGACTGGACAAACGACTGGACTGAGACAACTCATCTTCTAATCGATCAGATCATAGAGTTCCTCCCATCTAAGATGACTGGGCACGTTGACTTTGAGCAGCCTTTGATACACTTTGTCCATCTCTGTGTTCTTGGCGAATGTAGGCTTGGTGAGGAAGATGTATCGAATCTCGTGTTGGATGTTGATGTCCCACTGAAGGGAATATAGAAATTCCTTGTCAGTGATGCTCCCTTGGATCCCTGCAAACTTTGAGCTGTCCTTAGCCACATCAGCTAATCTCTTCTTGTAGTCTGGGAGTTTCATCAATTTATCATTGATTACCTTCAGACCAGGTAGACCTTTCTTTTGGAGAGCCTTAATCTTACTGAAAAATCTTTGTACCCCTAGGTCCATGGCCTAAACCTTTTCTTCCAGCTGAAGAATTAGTCCTCTCTTGGTCGGAACCCTTTTGACCTCAAGGATGGTCTCTATTCTGTCTTCAATATTCAGCTCTTCGAGCTCATCCCTGGTCTTAGAATTGAGGAACTTGATGATCTCGTTTGCCTGTGTTGGCATGTCTGCCAATTCTACTCTGATATTCTCAATGGCCTGTTTTCTCCTCTGGACCAATTCATTCTGCTCAAACATGAACTGGATCATGGGCCATATCTCATTCATGGACTTAGTGATGTCTGTCCATACACTCTCTTTTACCTCAGCTAAAGTCTTTCCTACCACTGTTTGCTTCCGGAGCTGTTGTAACTCCTGCTTGAGATGCTCTGTCACCTGCTTTTCCTTGGAGAGGCTGGTCTGGAAGGAAGATTTGAGTTCCTGAAGGTCCTCAATCTCATTTTTAAGCCTGCTGATCTCTGTTTCCTGCAGGTTCGTATTTTCCATAGATTTGGCCAGGTCAGCTGTCTTCTCCTGGGATGCCAATGGAGTCACGGATGACATTTTTGTCACTGATGTTGTGCTCACTCATGAAATTGGAATAGCACTCAATGGAATGACTTCCATTGGCTTCATTTTCTCTTTCTCTTTTAATAGTTTCTCCATCTCAACTTCCATTTCTTTGAGTTGTGCATTCTGCTCCATGAGCAGCTTGAGCATTTCATCCTTCTCGCCTTCTTTCTCTACTATCTCCTTCGCCTACGAATCCTCTATCGGTGGGAGCTTCAGTTGTTTCCTCAAGGATGCTATATCAACATTCTTCTTCTTTTTCATTTCCTCAGCTGCTTTCATGTTAGAAGGATCATAACTGATCTTGAGGACCAGCTCCTCCAAAGTCTTGATCCTATTGTCCTTTGCAAAGGACGATATCTTCTCCAGCTTGAGTTGTGTTTGAACATTGTTTAGTGACACCTACAATTTGGACACAGAAGTGGAAGCATCCACCAACGTATAGAACACCATTTCCCCTATCTGCTTGTGCAGGTCCATCTGATCGGTTGGGTGCACGTCCTTCGTCTGGAATTCGAAGGTGGCCCTCTTGTAGTCAGTGATCACCTTGGGATCTGGTACCTGTTCCTGGAGGAATTCCATATGCATTCTGCCCTTCTCGGTGTCGAATGCTGATAGAAGCCTATGTTGCACAGTCGATGTCTGCTTCCAGAATTGGGCGCAAGTAATGCTGGTCAGGGTCTGGTTCCTTTTCTTTATCAGCTCATATTTTTCAAAAATGCTCAGCTTGGGTCCTACCTTGCCTGGCTGAGTGTCCAATGGGGAGTCTGTGGATTTCTTTGGCAATGCTGGGGTAATGACCTTATGGAGGCTCGAACCGAAGGGTGGAATAACAGACTTCGTCATTGTGATAGACGGGGTTTCTTTTTCCCCGGTCAGGCCAGGGACTGATGAAGTCTTAGGCCTCTTGGTATGCAGTTGGAATTCCTCGGAAGATACCTCAGTGACAGGTGGAGATAAATCCTACCTTGGCCTCTTCTCTTTACGGACCTGTGGAGTGGTCGTTTGTGACACAGTGGCCGGGGGATCCTGTTGTTCTACTTCGATCAATGTGTTAGGCTCCCAGGTTGTCTGATTTGCATACTTCTCAACTTCGGACCTAGACACATGAACATAAGGGATGTTTTTGTTCTTCACCCTCATCTCTGAGATGATCCCACATGGATCATAGTGCCATGGGAAGCTCATGGAGAACTTCTTCTCCCTCAACATCCTGTCTGCTTCTTCCCCAACTCCTCGATTGTTGCAGATAAAGGAGCCAATCTGCCCCTTGATTCTAAGCTGCTGCTTTTTCTTCAATGATACAAAGTGGATATCATCGGAATTTATAATCTGTCTTATATATTCCAAAGAAAAAATCCTGACAGGCAGATACTTGGGCAACTTATACGGTGCCAACTCGCACCCGTATACTCTGATCTCGGTGTGATCCTGGTATAAATACCAATCACCCGTCTTTGTGTTATCCGAGAGGTGCAGGATCCTCTGAACTTCATCATTTATCTGAGGCTCGGGCCTGCCACCTAGCATGCTTACCACAGGGTGGTAGAATTGGTCGATGAACTCCTTGAAACTGAAATCAATGGAGTTGTGCTTGAGCAAGGAGGTCCACGATGTGACCTCCTGAGGTTTACCATCTCCATCCATCTTCTGCATAGAAAAGACAAATTTATCCGCCTAGAAGAAGACAAACAAGTATGCTAGTACCGATGAGTATCTGAACATGCCTTTCATGCCGAAATTCACGAACTGTTCGTGAATATTGTCTACCAAGAATGTGCTGAAATCAAACTAGGTGGTGGGATTTTCGTCGGTAGAGAAGATGGATAGAAAACCCAGAATGGGTTCATCTACCCACTAATCAGAATAGTATCCTAACAAAGCACAAAGGGATGAGATGACCTAGTTTCCCTTTGTGGAGAACATGGAAGATGGATAAGGAGGATTTGTGGAGGGAAATTGAGCGGATGGGGGAAAGAAGAGCTCGAATATTTGAGCTCTTTCGGGGAAGGTCATTTTCTGGTACAATTCCGTAAGGATT
Organism: Picea engelmannii; assembly: GCA_009831015.1. Lineage (NCBI taxonomy): Eukaryota > Viridiplantae > Streptophyta > Pinopsida > Pinales > Pinaceae > Picea > Picea engelmannii. Next base: position 331,449 of record ML777224.1, on the reverse strand, counting down.
TCCAGATTGAAGGGAGACGTAGAGTCGGCTCGGGGGATTTGCATCATATGGTCTATGGATTTGGGCATGATGAGGAATAGGATCTCTCTGGACGAGGAGATGACATCTCTTTGTTCGGGAATATAGTGATCTTGACACTTGAGAGCGAACTCGGGAAAATGGTGGATTTGAGGGAAGAGGTAGAGGGATAAATTGGACTCCCAGAGTCCAATTTCATCACTCTGGTCTAGGAAAACTTCCTTGAGCCATGACTGGAGGTTTGAGAAATCAAAATCGCATTTAGTATCCGTGATTAATCGATCTTTGTCGACTAGTGGGATCCTGTCCAGGTCGACAGGAGGCGGGAGAAACGGATTCTCCTCTCCTTCAGTTTGTTTGGATTTTGGCGCCATTTCTGCAACAATACCTTCAATAAAACACAACGTTAGTGGGGGCGACTGACTGTGGATGAGGGAAACTGACTGTAACGAAGGTGTAAGTGGTGAATTTATCTAGTGTAATGGGTGAATAGCGAAAGTAAGGAGAATAACGGTAGTTTTAAGTAAACGGGGGTCGGTTGGGTGCAGGAGATAGGTCAGCTGGATAACGGATAGGTTATCTAGTAATAAATGGCCAACAGATCATTTTGAGGGTGAGATGGCAGGTGACAGAGGCTGAAGGATATGTACGGGTGATGTGGCGCTATCGATTGGAGGTAACAGTCATAGTAAGGGGCTTGCCATGAGAAAATGGGGGGGAAGGACTGACAGTAGTTATGGGACATGACCATTTCGGGAAAAGTGGAAGGTGACGTCCAAAGGTGACATTGGTCTGTCAGACAGCAGGAGATGATGGGACTCAGGGCCATTAGATAGCTTCCATGTATAACAAGGGACCCTTCAGAGGAATAATACCATTCCGGACTCCCCCCCCCTAAGTTAAAATCAGATCAGTCAGGGGGGTCCGAAATACATCTTGGGCCGTTGATCTGTGTGCCCGCCTCCGAGCCGTAGATCTATGTGCGTTGTTTATCACTCATTCTAGACCCCCCCTCCATTAAAACAAGAATGGATGGGGGGGGTCCAGAATCCAATGCTGACCATAGATTTGGGTGCTCGATCCTGAACCGTCCTGATGAGCGTGAGTCTTATCATCGATTCTGGACCCCCCCCCCACCCTCGGTTAAAAGCAGAACGGTCGGGGGGGTCCGGAATGATCTGTCCACCGTAGATCTAGGCGCGATCATCTGGACCATTGATACATGAGAGGAGCATAAGTGAGGGCTTGGACAAAACATGCACCTAGAAAACTTTGGATAAATTCTTTTTTCATGGGTTTTCTCCAAACCTTTCAAGTAGACACCACCATCGGGCTCGACCAAACGATCTTCTAAGCATATGAAACATGGTGCAACATTTACATCAAGCTGGTTTTATTAAAATGAAACAATAAAACAACTAGCCTATATTCTACCCTAGCTTCTTATGACTGTTAACCCAGATTAGACTGTTGGGTTAAGAATTTATTCTACCTTGGGGCTATCTGACCAAGATTAGACAGTCTGGCCAGATTTATTCACTAATCTAACCTAGACACTTTGGCTAAGATTAAACTGTTTAGCCAAATTCATTCACTACCCTATCAACATCAAATTTAAAAAGAACTTGGGCATGCTTGAAAGGTATGGACCAAGTTACTATTATTGCATGGGGCTTTTATTGAAATTCTTTTATGCCCTCTTCTTTTTCTTTTTTCTTTTCTTTTCTTTTCCTTTTTCTTTTTCTTTTCTTTTCTTTTTTCTTTTTTCTTTTCTTTTTCAAATTATTTGCAGAATGAAAAATCATTTGTCAACAAAAAACACTAGAGACAGATAATATCCTAGCCACCAGTTGATCCTATAACTTATAGGATGAGAACAACGGCTCCACCTGGGGATGGTACTTGCCCTGTGAAGTGCCAAGAATCCTGGTTCCTGTCATTCTGAAAGTTTCTTCCTAGTAGCCTTCGTTGGTTTTATTCTCAAAAATTTGAAGAACAATGTTCAACATCTTAGGGCCTTCTCTTCGGGCTTCAACCAACTGACTAATGTTCTTCACTCAGAAAATGCAGGCGAAAAAAAAAATAAGAACGGTATGTATAATGGAGAGTGAAAACTTGAGTCTCTACTGAGGTGGCACATAATGTTTCAGCATTTTTCCATTTACCGGTCCTCCTGGAAGATCTGTCCCATCAGCGTTGTTCAGCAAGAAAACGTTGTTCCCCTTGAATGGTTGGATCATGTATGGTCCTCTCCACAGACTGCCAAATTTTCCATGCTTTCCCTTGTCTTTATTTCTGGCGTTCCATCTCAGCACCAAATCTCCTAGCTCGAAATCATCTTCCTTGGTTCTTTTGTCAAAGATCTTCTTGATGTTTTCTTGGATTACCTGAGTCTTGTTGAAGACTTCTTCCCTAGACTGCTACAAATGGATCATCTGGTTGATCCTTCTCTATGAGTCATTTGGCTCAGCTTGTATATCTTGAAGCAACTTCATGACAGGGACTCCTAAAGAAGTGGGGAAAACTGCCTCTGTCCCATAGACCAGCTTGTATGGTGACATACCAATTGACCTTTTGGTGGTCAGTCTGTTAGCCCATAACGCGAACACCAACTTGTTGTGCCATGTTTTCTTGTTTTCTTGCAATGTTTTCTTGATGATATTTACCAAGGTTTTGTTTGAAGATTCCGCCAGCCCATTGCCCTGAGGATAGTAGGCTATGGAGTGCCCCAAACCAATGTGATAATGGTTGCAAAAATATATGATCTCCTTCGACCGAAAAGCAGCTGCATTATCAGTTATAATCTTTCTAGGACATCCAAAGAGAGACAAGATATTATTTTCAAGGAATTTGATAATAACAGAGTCAGTGGCTTGCCTGCTTAGTACTGCTTCGATCCATTTGGTAAAATAATCGGTGGCAGTGAGAATCCACCTGTGCTGGCCTGAAGAAGGGGGGTGTATTTCTCCGATGAAGTCCAGTCCCCATTGCTAGAAAGGGGCTTCAACTGAGATCGGTTTCAGGGGGAGAGGAAGGAGTTTCCTTTTGCCTTCAAATAACTGACATTGATGACATGCAACCACTTTATGATATACATCAGTGAACAGGGTGGGCCAATAGAAACCATCTCTGAGTATTTTGTTGGCTGTGACCTTCCAGTTCAGATGGCCACCACATTCTCCTGCATGAAACTCTTGTAACACTTTGTCAGCTTCATATTTCAATAAACAATTTAACAGAATGCCTCCAGGATCTTTCCAATACGAATTGCCTTCTAGAATACAGAATTTTAAGGCTTTCAACTTTAAAAATCTAGCTTTAGTCTTGGTCAAACCAGGGGAGCTTGTAAATTTTGCAAAACGAATATAAGGTCTGCATACCATGGAGAGTTGAGAAATACCTCTCTCACACTTGGAGTCGCCATCTCGCCCTGTTCATCTGCTGCAGCTAAAAAATTAATGTCAAGAGCATGGAAATTTGATTCAGCCATTAATTTTGCTAGGCCTTCACCCTTGATTAGTTTTGTAGGCTTAATATCTATATTGTATTCTAAAATGACAGCAATCCACTTTCCCCTTCTCCCATCCAGGTTTTMCTGGGTCAAAATGTATTTTACTACCACATTCAAAACATATGCAATGGTATGAGAATGGAGAATGTAGACCCTAAAATCTTTTATAGCTTTCACCAAGGCGAAAGGTTGTTTCTCCATTATCTTGTAATTCAGAGCAACGTCTCTCAATGCTTTACTAAATAAAGCTATGGGCTATTCATACCATTCACTGTTCTTTTGTAGTAATACCGCTGCTATAGTATGTTCAGAAGCGAAAGAAAAAAGATAGAAATCTTTGGTAAAATTAGGAATGATTAAGACAGGGGCCTCTTTGAGTGCTCGTTTGACTTGTTCGAAAGACTGTCTGGACTCAGAGTCCCATTTTATTTTTACATCCTTTTTTAGCATATTTGTAATGTTTCTAAGGAGCTCGGCCAGATTGGGAATGAATCTTCGTAGAAAGTTTATTCTCCCGATAAAAGACTGTAGTTCTTTGAGGTTTCTTGGGTGTTCTAATTTTTGTATGGCCTCGATTCTGCTGGGGTCTATTTTGATTCCATCCTTGGAGATGATGTGTCCTAGCAATTTTCCTTCCTCTAGCTTGAAAAGGATTTTCTTAGGATTTAAAGAAATCCCAAACCTTCTACATTTCTCGAAGACTCGTCTAAGGTGTCGCAGGTGCTCGTCATCAGATCGGGAAAACACAGTTACATCATCTAAATAGATGACAATAAACTTACCTGATTCTTCCACAAAGGCGATATCCATCGCTCTCTTGAATGTGGCTCCTGCGTTCATCATACCAAAAGGCATTTTCACATACATGAAAGTGCCCCATGGTGTGGTGAAAGCAGTTTTGTCTTGGTCATCTGGGTGGACGAGGACCTGATTGTAACCCGAGAAACTGTCCAGCAAATATATTCGACTGGATCCAGCTACCCTTTGAAGGATGTGATCCATTTTCGGCAAGGGGTAATTATCCTTCAGGGAGACCTTATTTAGATTTCGGAAATCTATGCAAAGTCTGATTTCCCCAGATTTCTTACGTGTAGGGACCAAATTAGAGACCCATTTGGAAAAACACAACGGGACTATGATTTTGGCATCGTACATTTTTTTGATTTCCTTTTCTATCAGAGGGAGCAACTTGGGATTTATCCTCCTAAGTTTCTGTCTAAACGGTTTTTGGTCTTCTTTTATTGGAATCCTGTGTTGTATGATGCTGGTATCATAAGCTTTCAATTCCTCATAACCCCATGTAAAGACATCCGAATATTCTTTGAACAACTCAATGTATTTGAGTTTTTTCTCAGGGGGTAATGATTTAGACAGTTTGACTATCCTGGGTTTCTCTTCGGTCCCTATATTACAGTCTTCTACCTCTTGTCCATTGGCTTCGATTTTCGGTTTTTTGGCTATGTCATTAAAATCAAACAAGTCCTCTAAAGGAACTAGACCCCTAGGCAAAACATTGCTTTTCAAATGTAAAACATCGGCCTCCATCTCATCATCGCCTAATTCTCCTGAATCTACGCTATTTACGCTATCAATTTCAAAATTTGATCTATTTACATTTTCATCCTCGTTCTCTAAATCTATATTTGTACATTCAAAATCATTTTTACACTGCAGAAAGTCTTCGATTTGATCATCATTACTAAACACTTTCCAGTACCTGATATTGTCGGGAACGGTTGGTCTGCATTTTACCTCCACCGTGTACGGGCGAGTCGAGCAGAAATAAATCTTACATGTGGCTGCTGACGTAGCCAATCCATCCACAAGAATGTTTTGTCCCCTCGGCATTACCTGCAAGTCAACTTCAGTGAAACATCTAAGGGCGTCAAGAACAACATTCCTATAAGATCTAAGGCGTGGGTGTTTCTTAGCGTACTCACCTTTGATTTTCTTGATTATCAACTCAGAATCACCTCTTACCATAATCTGTTTAGCACCAACTCTTTTCAAAATATTTAGACCGAGCATCAAGGCTTCATACTCTGCAATATTGTTAGTGCATTGGAAATTTAATTTGTAAGAGTGGTTTTCTGAATACCTATTTCTGTGATTATGTAGCCAGACTCCTACTCCAGCTCCTTCTTTGCTCACTGCTCCATCAAAATCCATGCTCCAGAAATCCACCGGCAACTCTTCAGTTATCACGTTTTTCATCCTTGCTACCTCAATGGTTTCTTGGCCTTCATATTGCCTAGACGTATCTTCTGCCAGCTGAGTATCTTGTTCTTCCGTGTCACCATCATTGTGCAAGATAAAAGAATCCAAGTCAGAATGCGTAGACTAGAGGGGATAGTTGTGCGGTTTTTCTTGGCTACTGACCATGTATTTCATCAACGTTTCTCTGTATAGCCTTCTTTGTTGCTGGAAAACTGGGATAGTGGCATAAGACATATCTAGCTGCAGGGTTCCTCTTAACTTATCCCCCCAAGACCAGGATAGAAACATTCCATACTTCAGAGGGATGTCTGCAACTACGACATCCATTACCATTCTCTTCGTAGGAATCTGAACCAAGGTGATGCATAGGTCCTTAATCAAACAAATACATCTAACTTTATTGGAGTCAAATGAGTGTAAGTCCTTGTAAGGTCTGGTGACCTCCAGTCCCATTTTCTCCATTACTTCTTTAGGCATCATATTGTGGGAAGCACCCAAATCCATCATAGCATTATGCAAGATCAGGTCATGTATGTTTAGGCTGATGTAAAAAGGAGCGACATCACCAGTATCGTCTCGGTCATCAACTTCAGGTCCGGACAGAAGTTCGGGTTGATCATCAATAAGGTTCACCGTGTCTGAATGATTTGTTGATCCAATGGTTAAGGCCTTCGTGCCTATGTCAGGTTCAATGGTCAGTGCTTTAATCACCTGTGAACAATAAACGTCTTTGTTCATCAATTCAGAAAGTGGGATGGGAATTTTTACTTTGGCCAACTCCCCCTCAAGGTTGAAAGGTGTAGGAAATTTGCTTTGGCTCATCAATTTTGGTTTGTCCACCACACTCTTCTGGACGGAAGTACTAGGTGGAGTGGTAGGTGAAACCTCGGGCTGTGACGATCTTCTCAGAATGGTAAGGTTTTTCTTCATAGGAACTTCAGCGGTACTTTTCTCAGGAATCTTCTCGGCAGATGGCTCAGAGGCCTTCTTGGTTTCGACTACCTTCTTCATTTCAATCGCCTTTTTTGGGGAACTCCCTTCTGTCTTTTTACTCCGTAGATTATACTGTCAGTGTACCTCCAAAATTTCATTTTTGAATGCCTGTTGTTCTGCATCTTCGACTTCTTCACTTACTTTTGTTTGATTGAGAAGAAATATTTCTTTCTCCTCTTGGGTAAGGAAAATAGCTTCGTTATCATGAATGCCCATGAGATTTATGTGAGTATCCTCCAGTTCTTTGATTACTTCCTCCTCTTCATCAGCATAATTTTCTTGTAGGGGAAGTCTGATCTGCTGATCTGGACCTCTCTGCTGTCTTTGATCCCTAGGATCTCTCTGTCTGATTTGAGGAGGGTTTCTCCTAAAGTTAGGGTTCCGAACTTGAGGAGCTGGTGGATTTTCTCTCGGAGGATTTCTGTCTGACACAGTAAGTCTTTCCATCATTCTTTCCATTGCTCTGGCTAAAGAATCCAATTTGGAATCTGAGGTTGATGTGGAAGGTTCTTCTTTAATTGTGACTCTCCTCTCTGACCTCTGACGTGCCGTTTTTGCCAACAAATTGGCCTCCACACTTATAACACTTTTCTGCATGTCTTCCAGGGTGGTAGAATTTCTTTCCCTTAGTTGGTATGACATGTCAGCGTCAAAACCATCAGGGAATTTTATCAATGCCAAACCTTGCGGAGGTTTGATTTCAGCTGGGATTGCGTTGTACAGGTTATTGAAATGAGTGCAGTAATCTTGCACTATCTCACCTTGATTTCTTCTGATATTTTCGTATTTTGACAAAATTTGCAGAGGTTTTTTTTTTACCTCCCATCTATCTAGAAAACTCCTTTGGAATGCAGTAAGGTCAAGGAATAAGGTGACACGCAACCCTTTGTACCATTTTTTAACGTCACCTGTCAAACTTTGGGCAAACAATCTCATTTGAATGTCAGCTTCATCTACTTCATGCAGATCATAATAATCATTCATTTTATCTGCGTGTTGTTGTGCGCTCAAAGGTCCTATTGCATCGAACTTTGGAAGTATCATTTGATAGTCTTGAGGCATGGCATGAAGAGGTGCAGCCAACACCAAGGGAGCATATCGAGCTGCCATGATGTGCGGAGGAGGTAGGATAATAGACTGGATGATCGGTGAGGTAGTGGTTGAAGACGAGGACGAGGAGGGACTGGATAGCACTAAGGAAGTGACTTGCGGTTTAGCAGTGGGAGACAGAACTTCAGGGGTTCGGGGTTGTAAAACGGTTGGGTTGAAAATGATTCTAGTCACGAAACTATCGGACCATGTTCTAATCAGGATTTGTTGTGAAAAGGTGTCAAAGTCAGGGTTTTGAAAGGTAATGGTTTCCCCCAAAAAGGAAAAGGACTTATGCAAAGGAGTATGACTCACTGAGCTTTCAGCTACAGTCTTCTTCCTGAGTAACTGTTCCGGGTTATTTGTCACTATCACAGGTTCTGGGTCTGGATGAGATCAAGTATAAACTTTCTTGGGAGCCAGATTTCTTTTTGATATTTTATATATATGATTTTTAGTTTTATGAGTCCGAAAATAATATGTACAAATTTCAATCAACCTCTAAACATTACTTTCTTCTCAAATTTGCAATATTCCAGGAACAAACTTTCTTTTTAGGGAAAATAAAACGTGAAATTATAAATTTTTAGTTCTTCCCCAGCGGAGTCGCCACTATGTTAGCACTTGGTAAATTTCCTAGAGGTTGACAGCAGAAGAAATCTACTAAGGTAACTTTATCCAACCACTTTTGAAGCTGGGATATAGCCCTTCCAACTTCAGAGAGGGATCTCTCTATATGATTTAGCTTTGTTTTCCAACTTTAAATATTAGGCTAGGTAAAAGATAGGTATGTTTTGTTGTCAAAGTATTTTTTCGAATTGGTTGAGGCAGTCTACACATCCATTGGGCTATGGGGTCTGTGTTTTAATAAAATATGAAATGCAAACCATAAACGCAAAGGGAAAAACTTTCACAGGGCGAGATAATATAACCACTGGATTCTTTAGTAATTTGAATGATGAACAACAGAAAATATGAGAAAGATAATTTCAACAAAGAAGCAGTTAAGAATTTCTCTATTGAAAATACCAGAAGATAAAACACTACAATATTTCGAGTCAGAAATAGGGTATACGAGATAAATCCTGCAACATTCGTTACTCTTAAAGATTAGATTCAGAAAATAGTATGATAACAAAGCGAGAATAACATTCAACTTAGAGAGAAAACATCACCAGTGAATACACACAAGAATCCTCTAAAAGTGCCTCCTCTTTTATTAATGGAAGATCTCTTCAAAAATATTACAGTCTGATAGCGTCAAGGTGTGAAGATCAACAACCCCCAATACTTCGAAAGGTGAAGTATTTATAACTCAAATTACAAACAATCCCGTCAGTAATGACCAAGATGTGCTAAATCTATTTTTAGCCTAACTAACTTAACAAATTTCCTAAATCTAGGAATTGCTTGATGATGTGGTGTAACTGCACGTTGATTTCTGGGTGGGTCGTTGATGAAGCCTCTGCACGACCTCATCTGACTGGACAAATGACTGGACTGAGACAGATCATCTGCTAATTGATCAGATCATAGAGTTCCTCCCATCTAAGATGACTGGGCACATTGACTTTGAGCAACCTTCGATACACTTCGTCCATCTCTGTGTACTTGGCAAATGTAGACTTGGTGAGGAAGATGTATCGAATCTCGTGTTGGATGTTGATGTCCCACTGAAGGGCATCTAGAAATTCCTTGCCAGTGATGATCCCTTGGATCCCTGCAAACTTTGAGCTGTCCTTAGCCACATCATCTAATCTCTTCTTGTAGTCTGGGAGTGTCATCAATTTATCATTGATTACCTTCAGACTAGGTAGACCTTTCTTCTAGAGAGCCTCAATCTTACTGAAGAATCTTTGTACCCCTAGGTCCATGGCCTGAACCTTTTCTTCCAGCTGAAGCATTAGTCCTCTCTTGGTCAGAACCCTTTTGACCTCAAGGATGGTCTCTATTCTGTCTTCAATCTTCAGCTCTTCCAACTCTTCCCTGGTCTTAGAATTGAGGAACTTGATGATCTCATTTGCCTATGTTGGCATGTCTCCCAATTCTACTCTGATCTTCTCAATGGCCTGTTTGCTCCTCTGGACCAATTCATTCTGCTCAAACATGATCTGGATCATGGGCCATATCTCGTTCATGGACTTAGTGATGTCTGTCCATACACTCTCTTTTACCTCAGCTAAAGTCTTTCCTGCCACTGTTTGCTTTCGGAGCTGCTGTAACTCCTGTTTGAGATGCTCTGTCACCTGCTTTTCCTTGGAGAGGCTAGTATGGAAGGAATATTTGAGTTCCTGAAGGTTATCAATCTCCTTTTTAAGCCTGCCGATCTTTGTTTCCTGCAGGTTCATCTTTTCCATAGATTTGGCCAGGTCGGCTGTCTTCTCCTGGGATGCCAATGGAGTCGCGGATGGGATTTCTGTCACTGATGCTGTGCTCACTCCTGAAATTGGAATAGAACTCAATGGAATGACTTCCATTGGCTTCAGTTGCTCTTTCTCTTTTAATATTTTCTCCATCTCAGCTTCCATTTCTTTGAGTTGTGCATTCTGCTCCATGAGCAACTTGACCATTTCATCCTTCTCGCCTTCTTTCTCTGCTATCTCCTTCGCCTGTGAATCCTTTGTGGGTGGGAGCTTCAGTTGTTTCCTCAAGGATGCTATATCATCATTCTTCTTCTTTATCATTTCTTCAAATGCTTTCACGTTAGAAGGATCATAACCGATCTTGAGGACCAGCTCCTCCAAAGTCTTGATCCTATTGTATTTTGCAAAGGACAATATCTTCTCCAGCTTGAGTTGTGTTTGAACATTGTTCAGTGACACCTGCAATTTGGACGCAGAAGTGGAAGTATGCGCCAATGTATAGAACACCATTTCCCCTGTCTGCTTGTGCAGATCCATCTGATCGGCTGGGTGCACGTCCATCGTCTGGAATTCGAAGGTGGCCCTCTTGTAGTCAGTGATCACCTTGGGATCTGGTACCTGTTCCTGGAGGAATGCCATATGCATTCTTCCCTTCTCGGTGTCGAATGCTGATAGAAGCCTATGTTGTGCAGTCGATGTCTGCTTCTAGAATTGGGCGCAAGTACTGCTGGTCAGGGTTTGGTTCCTTTTCTTTATCAGCTCATATTTTTCAAAAATGCTCAGCTTGGGTCCTACCTTGCATGGCTGAGTGTCCAATGGGGAGTCTGTGTATTTCTTCAGCAATGCTGGGGTAATGACCTTATGGAGGCTCGAACCGAAGGGTGGAATAATAGACTTGGTTTTCCCTGGTCGGACTAGGGACTGACGAAGTCTTAGGCCTCTTGGTATGCAGCTGGAATTCCTCGGAAGATACCTCAGTGACAGGCGGAGATAAATCCTGCCTCGACCCCTTCTCTTTAGGGACCTGTGGAGTGGTCGTTTGTGACAAAGTGGCCGGGGGATCCTGTTGTTCTACTTTGATCAATGTGTTGGGCTCCCAAGTTGTCTGATTTGCATACTTCTCAACTTTGTGCCTAGACACATGAACATAAGGGATGTTTTTGTTCTTCACCCTCATCTCTGAGATGATCCCACATGGATCATAGTGCCATGGGAAGCTCATGGAGAACTTCATCTCCCTCAGCATCCTGTCTGCTTCTTCCCCAGCTCCTCGATTGTTGCAGATGAAGGAGCCAATCTACCATTTGATTCTAAGCTGTTGCTTTTTCTTAAATGATACAAAGTGGATATCATCGGAATTTATAATCTGCCTTATATATTCCAAAGAAAAAATCCTGACAGGCAGATACATGGGCAACTTATACGGTGCCAACTTGCACCCGTATACTCTGATCTCTGTGTGATCTGGGTATAAATACCAATCACCCGTCTTTGTGTTAACCGAAAGGTGCAGGATTCTCTAAACTTCATCGTTTATCCGAGGCTCGGGCCTGCCACCTAGCATGCTTACCACAGGGTGGTAGAATTGGTCGATGAACTCCTTGAAACTGAAATCAATGGAGTTGTGCTTGAGTAAGGAGGTCCACACTGTGACTGCCTGAGGTTTACCATCTCCATCCATCTTCTGCATAGAAAAGACAAATTTATTTGCCTGGAAGAAGACGAACAAGTATGCTAGTACCGATGAGTATCTGAACATGCCTTCTGTGTCGAAATTCATGAACTGTTCATGAATATTGTCTGCCAAGAATGTGCTGAAATTAAACTGGGTGGTGGGATTTTCGTCGGTAGAGAAGATGGATAGAAAACCCAGAATGGGTTCATCTACGCACTGATCAGAATAGTATCCTAACAAAGCACAAAGGGATGAGATGACCTGGTTTCTCTTTGTGCAGAACATGGAAGATGGATAAGGAGGATTTGTGGAGGGAAATTGAGTGGATGGGGGAAAGAAGAGCTCGAATATTTGAGCTCTTTGGGGGAAGGTCATTTTTTGGTACAATTCCGTAAGGATTTCCAGATTGAAGGGAGACGCAGAGTCGGCTTGGGGGATTTGCATCATCTAGTCTATGGATTTAGGCGTGATGAGGAACATGATCTCTCCGAACGAGGGGATGATGGATCTTTGTTCGAGAATATAGTGAGCTTGACACCTGAGAGCGAACTCGGGAAAATGGTGGATCTAAGGGAAGAGGTAGAGGGGTAAATTGGACTCCCAGAGTCCAATTTCATCACTCTGGTCCAAGAAAACTTCCATGAGCGATGAATGGAGGTTTGAGAAATCAAAATCACATTTAGTATCCGCGATTAATTGGTCTTTGTCTACCAGTGGGATCCTATCCAGGTCGAAAGGAGGCGGGAGAAACAGATTCTCCTCTCCTTTTGCTTGTTTGGATTTTGGCGCCATTTCTGCAACTATACCTGCAATTAAACACAAATTTAGTGGGGGCGACTGACTGTGGATGAGGGTAGCTGACTGTAACGGAGGTGTAAGTGGTGAATTTCTCTGGTGCAATGGGTGAATACTGAAAGTAAGGAGAATAATGATAGTTTTAAGTAAACAGGGGTCGGTTGGGTGCAGGAGACAGGTCAGCTGGATAATGGATAGGTTATCCAGTAATAAATGGCCAATGGATCATTTTGAGGGTGAGATGACAGGTGACAGAGGCTGAAGGATATAGACGGGTGACGTGGTGGCTATCGATTGGAGGTAACAGTTATAGTAAGGGGCTTGCCACGAGTGAATGGGGGGGAAGGACTGACAACAGTTATGGGACATGACCATTTCGGGAAAAGTGGAAGGTGACGTCCAGAGGTGACTTTGGCCTGTCAGACAGCAGGAGATGATGGGACTCGGCGCCATTAGATAGCTGCCACGTATAACAAGCGACCCGTCAAAGGAATAATACCATTCCGGACCCCCCCTCCTCAGTTAAAAGCAGATCAGTCGGGGGGGTCCAAAATACATCTTGGGTCGTTGATCTGTGCGCCCACCTCTGAGCCGCAGATCTATGTTCATTGTTTATCACTCATTCTAGACCCTCCCCTCCATTAAAAGTAGAATGGATGGGGGGTCCGGAATCCAAAACTGACCGTAGATTTGAGAGCTCGATCCTGAGCCGTCCAGATGAGCGCGAGTCTTATCATCGATTCCAGACCCTCCCCGTTTAAAAATAGAATGGTCGGGGGGGGGGGGTCGAGAATGATCTGTCCACCGTAGATCTGGGCGCGATCATCTGGACCATTGATACATGACAGGAGCATAAGTGAGGGCGCAGACAAAACATGCGCCTAGAAAAATTTGGATAAATAATTTTTTCATGGGTTTTCTCCAAACCTTTCAAGTAGACACCACCATGGGGCTTGACCAAATGATCTTCTAAGCATATGAAACATGGTGCAACATTTACATCAAGTTTGTTTTATTAAAATGAAACAATAAAACAACTAGCTTATATTCTACCCTAGCTTCCTATGACTGTTAACCCAGATTAGACTGTTGGGTTAAGAATTTATTCTACCCTGGGGCTATCTGACGAAGATTAGACAGTCTAGCCAGATTTATTCACTAATCTAACCTAGACACTTTGGCTAAGATTAAACTGTTTAGCCAAATTCATTCGCTACCCTATCAACATCAAATTTAAAAAGAACTTGGCCACACTTGAAAGGTATGGACCAAGTTACTATTATTGCATGGGGCTTTTATTGAAATTCTTTTATGCCCTCTTCTTTTTCTTTTTTCTTTTTATTTTCTTTTCTTTTTTCTATTTTCTTTTCTTTTTCAAATTATTTGCAGAATGAAAAATCATTTGTCAACAAAAAACACTAGAGACAGATAATATCCCAGTCACCAGTTGATCCTATAACTTATAGGATGATAACAACCTTGATGGTGAAATGTTTTTCTAACCCCATGGTAACAAAAGCAAGGGAAGTAGTGCACAAAGCCCATAAAAAGGGTCATTAAGCCTAAGTTCTTCCCCATATACTGAATTGCACCCCAGAGATTAAAGATCGGGCCTAGATCTATGACTAAGCTTTTGGCACCCAGATCTACGGCTCTGAAGAGTTTATGTACCCCCCCGACCATTCTACTTTTAATGATGGGGTGGGGGGGGTCCAAAAAGGTGATTAAAGTGTGCACTCAGATCTACGGTGATCCTACCAGCACGCAAATCAATAGTCCTCAAGAGATTTCGGACCCCCCCCCGACCTTTCTACTTTTAACGGTGGGGGGGGGGTCCAAAAAGGTGATTA
>ML777224.1:298060-312737 GCA_009831015.1 Picea engelmannii | reverse complement strand
CTCACCTTCTCTGTTTTAGTTACAGGCTTCCACGCTCATCCATCTGTCAATCCCTTCTAAGAATAGTCTTCCTTCACTTGGACGAAGCTTGGAGACTCTTCATCTCCTCTAGCGATCACACAGGTGTCTCTTCGAATTCTCTACCAGATGCCATCAATGGTTTCTGGCAGTTTCACTGTGTCGTGCATCAGTAGTCCTTCGAACAATACTTGATCTGACGGTTCAGATTACATCGTAATTTCACCTATCGCGATATCGGGATTCCTGATGTCAATAATTTTTGACATGTCCAACTCTCGATCCCCGATGCCTCTCCATTGACTGGAATCAATGGTCCAGATCAAAGCTTGATCTGACGGCTCAAATTGCATCGTGATTTCACATATCGCGATATCGGGATTCCTGATGTCAATAATCTTTGACATGTCCAACTCTCGATCCCTGAAACTCCGACAAGGTGTCCATCTTCTGACATCATACGGGGATTGACATGCGTTGAATACTGCCACGTGTCACTCTGATTCGTGACTTACATGTGCCTGAAATGTTGAATCAGTCTGACACTTGTCATTACCTGGTTGTGACACATGTTCCTAGTTGACGTGGTTTGCTGACGTGAGTAGGGTCGATGATCTAGATCACATCTTGATATGACGGCTCAGATTACGCCAGGAATTTGCATATCGAGAAATCGAGATTCCTATTGCATTGTTTCTTTGACATTTCCAAAACACGATCCTCGAAACTCCGATCAATGGTTCAGATGTGATCTTGATTTGACGGCTCAGATTACGTCCAGTTTTTGTGAGCCCTCTACTCCTTGTACTTTTAAAGGTCGTCCAGGTTTTCCTCAATCCAATGGTGGTCAGACCCTGCGCTTGGATATGACGCCTCTAACTTCAATTATCCCTTCGGTTAAGCTCGTGGTCCACGTGACCTTCTCCTATATGACCGCAGCCAAATCTCCTCATCGGGGTTTTGGACTTTCCCATGTCGAAACATGTATCTCCTCAGGATTCTCGATCCCTCGAATCCCGACGCGCTCTTTACGCATTAGCTCTCCTGGCTAGGCTCCTGGCCCATATGACCATTATCCCCGTGACCGTAGTCTTACCACTCGTCGGTTTTTCGAGCTTTTCAATGCCGCAATACATTGGCTCATGGGATTCCCGATATGTGAAACCCCGATGAGTCAACCCTCCTTTTGGAATTTCACCTTGGCTTTTCCCGATGGTAATCCTCGTGCAACTCCTGTCTGATCTGACGGTTGACGAGATTTCTGAGTGAGATCCAACGACTCTCGATCTCTCCCTTCTGTGGACTTCTCCTAAGCTCCTCCTGGCCATAGAAACCAATGGTCCAGATCTTCTTCTTCACCCGATCTAACGACGGCTGTGCTCCCTCCTGAGCTTTGCACACTTTCCTCCCAACCTTGGGAGAATTACAAGTTCTCAATGGCCTTGACCTTTGTCTTCCTTCTCCTCTGCAAACTCCTATATCTTGAGCTTTGTTGTGTGTGTTCTCCTCGACGTTGTTCCTCCTAAGCTTTCACTTCTGAATCCTATTTTTCATCGATGCACACTCTGATCCTGCCATCTTCACTATTGTACTTGCCATCAATGACAAGCATACGCTACCTGTTAAACATTTGCCAACAACTCCATTGACAACACTGGAAAACACTATGGAGCTAGCAAAGTCCATGGAGGAGATGAATCTGCAAGGAACAAACATCAATAGGCCGAAAATGGAGGTTGAAAGTCTCCAGGAAATCAAGTATTCCTTCCAAACAAGATACAACATTGAGATACAAGCATCAGAGAAGCTCAAGCACAAAATACAACAGCTTCATAAACAAACAGTGGCAAGAAAGACATTAGCAAAGGCTAAGGAAAATATCTAGATAGATATCTGCAACTCCATAAACAAAATCTGGCCCATGGTGCAAATCATGTTCGAGAAACATGATCTGGTGCTAAAGAGTAGGTAGGCCATCGACGAGATAAGAAGAGAGCTAGGTGAAATGTCATCGGCAGCTAATGAGATCGTCAAGTTTCTGAATTAAAAAACTAAGGAAGAGCTTGAAGACCTGAAAGTTGAAGACAAAATAGAGACTATCCTTGAAGTCAAAAGAGTGTTGACAAAAAGAGGATTAATGTTGTAGTTGGAGGAGAAATCTCAGAACATGGACATTGGAGTTCAGAGATTTTGTAACAAGCTTGAGGCCTTGTAGAAAAAGGGCCTTCCTGGCTTACTTGTCCTGAATGATAAATTGATGACCTTATCCGATTATAAGCAAAACATTGCCATCGTGGCCAATGACAGTTCCACATTCTCAAGGATACAGGGCAACATCATAGGCAAAGCATTCTTGGAGACCTTGTAGCCTGACCTCAGCATACGAAACGAAATCAAGTACATTTTCCTCACTAATTCGACTTTTTCTAAGTATACCGAGATGGATGAAATCTACCTCCAGTGATTGAATGTTACCATCCCCGGTACAGAAAGATGGGATGAGATGTGCAAATTGATTGAGTAAAGATAAAGGTCTCGTCCAAGTCAGCATCCAGTGCAGTCAAAGTCATATGAATGACTCACCAATGGTCTTCCCCAAAATCATCATGAGAGATTCGACTCATCATCATCAATTCCTATATTTTTTCATCTTGATATCTAGATAGTTAAAAATAGCATCTGCCACGTACTGATCATTGATGACAGGGTCGTTTGTAATTTTGATTATAAATACTTCAAACTTTGAAGTACTAAAGGTTGATCTTTACACCCAAGCAAGCTATAATCGTTGTAATGTTTTCAAGAGATTATTCCACTAATACAAAGAGACGTTTCACAGGATTTCTGCGTGTTAGCTGTTGGTGAAGTTTCCTCTATCTTCATAAAAAAATTTCTTTCTCAGTTATCATGTTGTTTTTCTAATCTAACCTTTAAAAGAAGTTAAACTTGCAAAATTTGTCATTGCGTACTCTGTTCTTAATCTTTTATAGATTTAAATGTTTTCCTTCTGATGTTACAACAAAGAAATTCTTAATTGCTTTTTTGTTTTAACTGATATCTCACCTTTTCAGCAGTCCATCATTTTATTCCTAAAGAATCCAATAGTTGCACTACCTTGCCCTGTAAAACGAGTCTTCTAAAAAACTGTCTTTGATCTCCATTTTTATAAAGAAAACCCCATAGCCCAATGGAAGTGTAAGTGACATTCAACCATTTTATTAAAAACTACAAACAACTCGGTACTATTCTTTTTTTTAACTAGCCTAATGTCTGAAAATCCAAACAAATCTAAATCTTACAGAGAGATCCCTCTCTGAAACTGGCAGGGCTAGATCCTAGTCTCAAAGTGGTTGGTTAAGTTTACCTCTTGTAAATTTATTCTTCACTTTTACAACCTCTGGGAATTTACAGAGTGCTAACATAATTGGCGACCATACTGGGGAATATGAACAGATTTCCAATCCTACGATTTCCTTTTCTATACAAAGAAAACCTTATTTCTGAACAAGTCATAAAATCTAAATATATTAAGAGATAATGTTCATAGGTTGTTAATATTTGTGTATAGTTAATTTAAATTTTTTCATAAAATAAAAATTAGAACTATGTCTCCCAAAAGATTTTTTGCTAGATCTCATCCAGATCCAGAACCTACAACTCCAATAGACAATCATGAGAAATTACTCAGAAAGAAAACCGTTACAAAAGGTTCAGGAAGTCACAACCCCTTTCACAGATCTCCTTCTCTCCCAGAGAAACCGGTTGCCCTTCAGGATCTTGACTTTGATATCCATTTTGAACAAAGCCTTTTTAGAAAAAAATCAGACAGCTTTGTAAGTGAAATTGTGTTGGATCAAACCATCTTGCAACCTAAGACTCCTGAAATTCTCTCACCCAGGGCAAACGTTGATCAATTTTTTCTCTAGGAATTTGATAAATTAGACGATTTGGTGGCTAATATTGATCAAGCCTTGGACAGAGCTCATTTCCAGTAGTCAGTCGAACTTTCTGCCTTAATGATTGCTGCAGCCTTTGTGAAACCTCAAACAATTCACTCTGCACCCCCTAACCCTTCATCCTCCACTACATTTGTTACATCCCATCCAATCATACAGGTTATTGTTCAAGCTCATCCACCAGCTATGGAAGCAAGATATGCTCCCTTGGTGTTGGCTGCTCCTTTGCATGCCATGCCTCAAGATTATCAAAGTAGACTGCCTCAGTACGACAATACTAGTTCTATTAATGCACAACAACATGTGGATAAAATGAATGATTATTTTGATCTGGAGGAAGTAGATGAAGTTGATGTACAAATGATATTATTTGCACAAAGCCTGACTGGGGACGTTAAAAAATGGTTTAAAGCCTTATGTCCTGCTTCGATAACTGATCTTTCCACTTTTCACAGAAGTTTTTTGGACAGATGGGAGGTTACGAAAAATCCACTCCAGATATTATTAGAGTATGAGAACATCAAGAGGAATCAGGGAGAAACAATGCAGGATTACTGCACCAGGTTCAACAACCTTTGCAACGCCATCCCAACTGACATAAAACCCCCTCAAGGCTTAGCACTAATTAAGTTTCCAGATGGATTTGACGTTGATATGTCATATCAGCTAAGGGAAAGAAATTCATCTACTCTAGAAGACATGCAAAAAAGCGCAGTAAGCGTGGAGGCTAACCTACTAGCTAGAAGGGTTAAGTAGAGAATAGAGAGGAGGGTCACAATCAAAGAGGAACTTTCCACATCCTCTTCAGATGCCAAATTGGACTCTTTAGCTAGAGAAATGGAGAGAATGATGGAGAGACTTACTATAGCTGAAAGAAACCCCCCCAAGGATAACGAAGATGCTCCTCCAATTTAGAACCCAAAATTCAGAAGAAATCTACCCCAGATCAGGCAGAGAGATCCTAGGGATCAAAGAGAATAGAGGGGGCTAGATCAATAGATCATACCACCCCTCTAGGAAAATTACGCTGATGATGGGGAGGAGGTAATCGAGGAATTTGATGACACTCATATAAACCTCATGGGCGTTCATGATGATGAATCCATTTTCCTCACCCAGAAAGAGCACAAGATTTTTCTTCTTTCACAAATAGAGGTAAATGAGGAGGCAGATGAAATAGAACAGGAGGCCTTTGAGAATGTTAGTATGGAGGTACACAGGAATTATAACTGAAGGAGCAAGAGAGAAAATGAAAACCCTCCAAAGAATACTATTGAAACAAATAAGGGCAATGAAACAAAGAAAATAGTCGAAACCAACAAGACCTCAAAAAACCCTCCCAAGAAGATCCTTGAGAGAAATAATGCCGAATCTTCTACACCAAAATCTCCAGAGATTCTACAAAGAGAAAATCATACTGAAGTTTCATCCATCAATCAAACAATCTAACCAAGGGCATCTGGCTACAGAGTTCAAACAGATAAACCAGAAGTACAAACCTTAAGCAAATTTTCCACTGCATTCAGCCTTGAAGGGGAATTAGCTAAATTGAAAATTCCCATTCCCCTCTTTGAGTTACTAAAAAAGAATGCTTACAGGTCACAGGTGATTAAAGATTTAAGCATTGAACCTGAGATAGGTACTAAGTCTTTGAATTTTGGATCTACAAATCGTTTAGACATAATAAATCTTGATGATGACTGACCAAATCTCCTGTTTGGTCCTGAAGTAGATGGTCAGACTGATAATGGAGCTATCGCACCTTTTTACATCAGCCTGAATATCTACGACTTGATATTACACAATGCTATGTTGGATTCGGGTGCCTCTCATAACTTGATGCCCAAGGCAATGATGGAAAGGTTGGGACTCAAAGTCACCAAACCCTACAAGGATTTGCATTCTTTTGATTCCAGCAAGGTTAAATGTATAGGCCTAATCAAAGACTTATGCATCACCCTAGACCAAATTCCGACAAAGAGTATGGTAATGGATATAGTAGTTGTGGACATTCCCCCAAATATGGTATGTTACTATCAAGGTCATGGGGAGCTAAGATGAAAGGAACTCTGCAGCTAGACATGTCTTATGTCACTATTCTAGTCTTTGGACAACAAAGAAGACTGTATAGGGAAACCTTGATGAAATACATGGTTAGTAGTCAAGAAAAACCTCATAATTACCCCCTGTACTCAACACACTCCGAATTGGATTATTTCATCTTATAAAATGATGATGACCTGGAAGGATAAATTGCCCAAATGGAAAATGATACAACTGATCCAAAGGAAAATAAAGAAATCATTGAGGCAAGAGAGGTCAAAATTGTGGAAAGTGGCGAATTGCCAACATATTTTTGGAGTATAGACTTCGATGGGGCAGTAAGCAAAGAGGGATCCAAAGTTGGAGTTTGGTTACATAATCACAAATCAAGATATTTAGAGATCCATTCCTACAAAATGAATTTCCAATGCACTAACAACATAGCCGAGTACAAAGCTTTGATGATCGGCCTGAAACTACTGAAGAAAGTTGGTGCCAAGAAGATAATGGTAAGGGGTGATTCCGAATTGATTATCAAGCAAATCAAAGGTGAGTATGTGGCAAAACATCCCAGACTTAGAGCCTATAGGAATGTTGTTTTATATGCTCTTCAATGCTTTACTGAGATTGACTTGCAGGTAATGCCTATGGGACAAAATATACTTGCAGACGGGCTGGCTACGTCAGCAGCTACCTGTAAATTCCCTTTTCATCCCACTCGTAAGTACACAGTGGAGATGAAGTGCAGACCAACCGTTCCTGACAACATCAAATATTGGCAGGTATTTGGAAATGACGATCAGATCGAAGATTTTCTACAATGTAAGAATGATTTCGAATGTACAAACATAGATTTAGAAAATGATGATGAATTTGTAAATAAATCTGTTTTTGAGAATGGTAGTGTAAATAAAATAGATGTTGAAGAATTTAATGAAAATGAGGTAGATTCTGATATTTTGCAGTTGAAAAATAATGTCTTACCTAGAGGTTTAGTTCCATTGGAAGACTTGTTTGATTTTACCGACATAGCCAAAAAACCTAAAATTGAAGCTAGTGGTAAAGAGGTTGAAGAGTGCAACACAAGAGCAAAATAAAATCCCAAAATGATAAAACTGTCTAAATCTCTGCCATCAGAACAAAAAATAAAATACATTGAACTTTTTAAGGAATATATAGATGTTTTTGCCCGGGGATATGAGGATTTAAAATCCTATGACACAAGTACCATACAACATCAGATTCCCATAAAAGAAGAACACAAACCTTTCAAGTGGAAACTTAGGATAATCAATCCCAAGTTGCTTCCCCTGATAGAGAAAGAAATCAAAAAGATGTATGATGCAAAATTATAGTTCCATTGAGATTTTTGAAATGGGTTTCTAACCTAGTTCGTACCAGGAAGAAAATCAGTGAGTTCAAACTTTTCATAGATTTCATAAATATGAACAAAGTCTCTCTTAAATACAATTACCCATTGCCCAAAATGGATCATATCTTGCAAAAGGTAGTTGGGTCTAGTAGGATTTCTTTATTAGGCGGTTTCTTGGGTTACAACCAAGTCCTGGTTCACCTAGAAGATCAAGAGAAGACAACATTCACCACACCTTGGGGAACCTTCATGTATGTGAAGATGCTTTTTGGCTTGATGAATGTTGGTGCTGCTTTACAAAGGGAAATGGATATTTCTTTTGTGGATGAACTAGGAAGATTTATAGTCATATACTTGGATGATGTGACTCTATACTCCCAATCTGACGAATAACATTTGCAGCATCTCAGACACGTGTTTGAGAAATGTAGAAAATTTGGGATTTCATTAAATCCAAAGAAGTCTTTGTTTGGATTAGAGGAAGGCAAGTTATTGGGATGGAT
Source organism: Picea engelmannii (assembly GCA_009831015.1). Taxonomy (NCBI): domain Eukaryota; kingdom Viridiplantae; phylum Streptophyta; class Pinopsida; order Pinales; family Pinaceae; genus Picea; species Picea engelmannii. The sequence goes on along the minus strand of ML777224.1, from coordinate 304,845 downwards.
ACTCTCCAAGGATGGAATCAAAATTGATCCCAGTAGGATATAATCCATTCAAAAGGTGGAACACCCTAGAAACTTAAAAGAACTGCAATCATTCATAGGAAAAATAAATTTCCTTAGAAGGTTCATACCCAACATGGCCGAACTTCTTATGAACATCACTAACATGTTGAAAAAGGACACAAAAATCAAATGGAACACAGAAGCCAAGAATTCTTTTGAACAGGTAAAGTATGGACTTACCCAAGCTCTAGTTCTTATCAGCCCAAACTATTCCAAAGATTTTTATCTTTTCTCTTTTGCATCTGTGCACACTTTAGCATCAGTATTGTTGCAAAAAAACAGTGAAGGGTAGGAGAAACCCATAGCGTTTATCAACAAAGATTTAAGAGACGTTGCGTTGAATTATAATATTATGGAGAAACAAGCCTTTTCTTTGGTAAAGGCTATCAAGGATTTCAGAGTCTATATTCTTCATTCTCACACAATTGCATACGTTCCAAACGCAGTGGTAAAAGATATCCCAACTCAGGATAATCCAGATGGCAGAAGAGGGAAATGGATTGCGGTCATTCTAGAATATGACATCAAAATAAAGCCTACTAAATTGATCAAAGGACATGGTTTGGCTAAACTAATGGCATAATCAAATTGTAATGCTCTAGATATCAATTTCTTGGTTGTAGTTGACGAACAAGAAGAGCAGGTGAATCCAAAGGTAAAAGAGGTATTCTTAAACTCTCCCTGGTATGTGGACCTCATTTTTGTACTTCAAAACTTACAAGCACCTCCTGGTTTAACTAAGACCAAAGCCAGATTTATCAAACTGAAAGCATTAAAATTTTGTATTCTAGAAGATAATATTTATTGGAAAGATCCTGGTGGTATTTTGCTTAATTTCCTATTGAAAGATGAAGCTGATAAAGTTATGCAGGAGTTCCATGCAGGATATTGTGGAGGACATCTGAGTTGGAAGACCACAACCAACAAAATCTTAAGAGTTGGTTTCTATTGGCCTACATTGTTTACTGATGTTCATAACAAAGTTACTTCTTGTCATAAATGTCAGGTTTTCAAAGGTAAAAAGATGTTGTTTCCTCTTCCCATGAAACCCATATCAGTTGAAGCCCCTTTCCAGCAATGGGGTTTGGACTTTATTGGAGAAATACACCCATCCTCTTCATGCCAACACAAGTGGATCCTTATGGTCACATACTATTTCACCAAATGGATCGAGGCTGTGCCATGCAGGCAAGCTACTGACTCTGTTAGCATAAAATTTTTAGAAACTAATATCTTATCTCATTTTGGGTGCCCCACGAAAATTATAGATGACAATGCAACGACTTTCAGATCCAAAAAACTCATATAGTTTTGCAGCCAATACCACATTACGTTGGGGCATTCCACAACCTATTACCCTCAAGGAAATGGGCTTGCTGAGTCCTCAAAGAAAATCTTGGTGAATATCCTCAAGAAAACATTACAAGAAAACAAGAAGTCCTGGCATAACAAATTGGTTTTTGCACTATGGGCAAATAGACTGAGTAATAAAAGATCAATTGGTATGTCTCCATATCAACTGGTATATGGCGCTGAGGCTATTTTTCCTCCTTCTCTGGGAGTTCCAATTATAAAATTATTGTAGGAAGCTCAAGAAGAGCCTAATGATATTCAAAGAAGAATAAATCAAATGATTCAGTTACAACAATCCAGAGAAGAAGTGTACAACAGAACTCAAGTGATCCAGGAAAACATAAAAAAGATTTATGACAAGAGAACCAAAGAGGATAAATTTGAATTAGGTGATCTAGTTTTGAAATGGGACTCCATAAATGAAGATAAAGGTAAACATGGAAAGTTCGATAGCTTGTGGAAGGGCCCGTACACCATTCAGACCTACAGAGGAAATAATGCTTTCCTGCTTAAAAATAATGATGGATCATACCTGCTAGGGCAACCTGTAAATGGCAGGATGCTGAAGCATTATCTTCTACCCCAATAGAGAGATCACAATTTCCTTTTCCATTGTACATATCATTTATTTTATAGGCAACTTGTGTGTAGGTGCTTTGTTTAGGTGTTTGAATCCCTCATAGAGGGCCCTGAGACACTGAATAATGTCGTCAAAAATTTCAAAATAAAGCAAGTCAGACAGCAGAAGAAGCTCTAGAGGAAGTTTTTCAAGACAACGAGAAACATGATTCTTGGCACCTCATAAGGAGGGTACCATCCCTAGGTGGAACCACTGTTATAACCCTATAATTTATAGGATCAACTGCTAATTGTAATTTTGTTCCTTTATTTTTTTTTTACTTACAAATATGGCTGCATTCTATAAAAGAAAAAGAAAAGAAAAGAAAAAGAAAACAAAAGAAAAAGAAAAGAAAAGAAATGAAAGAAAAAATGAGAAAAATAAAAGAGGGCATAAAAGAAAATGGATAAAGCCCCATGAAATGATGATGACTTGATCCATATGGTTTAAACATGGCCAAGTCTTTTAAATTTAAATATTTAGGACTAGTGAATAAGCTTGGATAAACTGTCTAAACTTAGCCAAGTAATTAGGTTAGCTAGTGAATAAATTTGACTAAACAATCTAATCTTGGTCTAATAGCCCCAAGGTAGAGTATTTTCTTAGCCCAACAATCTAAGTTGGGCTAAAGGTACAAATGAGTAGGTTGGGACATAGGTTAGTTAGTTTCCTTTCATTAAAATATGTAAGATGATCGATGAAAAATGCATGATCTTGATGGTGAAATGTTTTTCTAACCCCATGGTGACAAAAGCAAGGGAAGCAATGCACAAAGCCCATAAAAAGGGTCATTAATCCTAAGTTTTGCCTCATATACTGAATTGTGCCCCGAAGATTAAAGATCAGGCCTAGATCTACGACTAAGCTTTTAGCGCCCTGATCTATGACTCTGAAGAGTTTCCGGACCCCTCCGACCATTCTACTTTTAACAGTGCGGGGGCGGTGTTCGAAAACGTGATTAAAGTGTGCGCTTAGATCTATGATCATCCCGACAACGTGCAAATCAACGGTCCTCAAGATATTTTGAACCCCCCTCGACCTTTCTACTTTTAACGATGGGGGGGGGGGTCTGAAAAGGTGATTAAACTATGTGCTTATATCTATGGTCATCCTGCCAACGTGCAAATCAACGGTCCACAAGAGATTTCGGACCCCCCCCTNGGGGGGGGGGGGGGGGTCTAACATGGTGGTTAAAGCACATGTTTGAAACAATGTCACACCCCAAAACTCCCCCTTGCAAGTCCCATTTCATCACCCCGTCAGCATGTCCCCTCCATCTAACCGTTACGAATCATATCTATTTTGCTCATTTCCCAATCACCATTACGCACGTCAACTGGGTACACATGTCAAATGTCTTTCACCTCGCCCCCTCACGCTCTAAAGGACCCGTTGGCCATTTATTACTGGCCACATACCCGTTGTTCACCTGACTTGTCCTTTTTTCGCCCAACGGACACCTGTTCACTAAATCCCAACCCTGTTTTGGTCATCCACATTCCACTCACACTCCCTCTGTATCAGAGACTCATTTTCCTCCACCTGTGCAACATCTCATCCAACCATAAGTTTTAACCTACTAACATGTGTCCAGTGTGCATGTACTGGTGGAAATCAATGGTACCCAAAAGTAAAAAGTCAAATGTGGAGGAAAATCCTTTTCTCCCACCTTTTGTCGATCTCGATCGGATCCAATTAGCAGACAAAGTCTATTTAATCTCAGAAACCAAGTCCGAATTCAACTTCACTGAGATACAGTCGTGGTTTAAAGACACCTTCATCGATCAAAGCGATGAAATTGGGCTCTGGGAGTCAGGTCTTCCTCTGTATCTTTTTCCCCAAGTCCATCATTTTCCCGAATTCTCCCTCAAATGCCAAGCGCACTACCTCCCTGATCAGAGAGCCATAATATCTTCGTATGGAAAAACCGTTTTCCTTATTACACCCGAGGCCATCGATCAAATGATGAAGGTACCTAGAGTAGAACCTTGTTCTTCCCTCGCAATTGAAATTCTTACAGAAATGTATCAGAATCTGTCTTTTCCCCAAAGAGCACAAATATTTGAGCTTTTCCTCCCACAATATGCCCAATTTCCTAAGAAGAATCCTCCTTATCATTCCTCCATATTTTCCGAAAAAGGAAACCAGATTATCTCAACACTATGTTGTTTGCTCAATTACTTCTTAGACAAATGGGTGGATGAACCTATCCTAAGTTTTCTATCCATTTTCTCTGCTGAAGAGAAAGTTTCCACCCAGTTTGATTACAACGGTTTTTTGGTTGAGAAGATGCATGAGCAACTAGAAAATTTCCCTACAGAAGGCATGCTATGGTATTCCTCAATACTGGACTACATGTTTATGATCTATAAAGTAGACAAATTTTCCTTTCTCATGCAGAAGATGGACAAGGACAGAAAACCACAAGCAATAAGTTTATGGACGTCACTGCTCAGAAGAAACTCCACTGAGTTTAGTTTCAAAAAAATCATCGAGTTATTTTATCACCTAGTGGTAGGCATGCTCAGTGAAATACTAGAGCTGAGGATAAAAGAGGAGATCCAAAGAGTTATGCACCTTTCGGATCTTGCAAAGACTGGAGACTGGTTCCTATACTTGAATCACACAGAGATCAGAGTATATGGATGTGAACTAGCTCCATACAAATTGCCCAAGTATGTGCCTGTTCGAATATTTGCACCGGAGTATATTCGTCATATGATAAACTTAGATGACATTCATTTTGTGTCTCTGAAGAAAAAACAACAGATGAGGATTAAAGGGCAAATAGGACCATTTATCTGCAACAGTCGAGCTGCTGGGGAAGAGGCAGATAAAATATTAAAGGAAATGAAATTCAACACCAGTTTCATTTGGCGTTATGACCCAAGTGGGATCATTACAGAGATGAGATCCATAAACAAAAGTTCACCTTATGCTCACACCCTTAAACCAAAAATTTAAAAGTACGTGAACTAGACAGAAGAGGAGGCAAACACTCTGGTAGATACTGAACAGTAGGAATATCCTTCAGTCTCTTTTTTACAGACTACCAGTCCATAGGTACCAAAGGAAAAAAGACCAAGAAAGGATGCCTCTCCTTCAATCACTGAGGTATCAGCAAAAGATTTTCAGGTATACAACAAGAGACCCAAAACCACTCATGTTACTCACATGTCTGGTGAGGAAGAGCCCTACTATGCCAAAGTGATTGAGGGAAAACATCAGGTGATGTCCACTTCTTCTTCAAAGAAGCAGACATATATAGCTATGACCACCCAAACTCCACAAAGATCTGTACCTATGAACATTTTCGAAAAATATGAAATGATTAAAAAGAAGAACCCGATGCTAACCAACAACACCTACGCTCAGTTCTGGAAGAAAACCTCCACAACACAACACATATTTTTGTCAACCTTTGACACAAAGAAAGGAAGAATGCATCTATCATTTTTGTAAGCACAGGTGTCTCAAACCAAAGAGATCACTGACTACAAGAGGTCAACTATTGTTTTTGACACCAAACAGGTCCATCCAGCTGACCAGATGGATTTGCATAGACAGACTGGAGAAATGGTTTTCTCCACATTGCCACATGCTTCCTCTACGACAACAAAGTTACAGGTACCTTTAAACAATTTTCAGACCCAATTGAAGTTGGAAAAGATATCCTCTTTTGTAAAGGATAACAAAATAAAATCCTTAGAGGAGTTGGTTCTCAAGATTGGGTATGATCCCTCGAATGTAAAAGCAATAGAGGAGATGTTAAAGAAAAAGAATGCTGACATTGCATCTTTGAGAAAAAAGATGAAATTGCCACCAGTAGAGGATTCACAAGATAAATAAATAGTTGAGGCAGAAGATGAGAAAGAGGAATTGTTGAAGCTAATCATGTAGCTGAACGCACAGATCAAGGAAATGGAGGCAGAATTGGAAAGGTTATTGAAGGAGAAGGAACAATCAACCCCTATGGAAGTCATTCCATTGAGTGCAGTTCCCCTTGTGAAAGTCAGTACAACAGTTGTGCCAACAACCACTACAACATAAATTCCATCAGTAACTCCATTGACAACACTGGAAAAAACTGTGGAGCTAGCAAAGTCCATGGAGGAGATGACTCTACAAGAAACAGAGATCAATAGGATAAAAATGGAGGTTGAGAGTCTCCATGAACTCAAGTATTACTTCCAAACAATATATAACATTGAGAGACAAGCATCAGAGAAGCTCAAGCAGGAAATACAACAACTTCAGAAACAAACAGTGGTAGGAAAGACATTAGCAGAGGCTAAGGAAAATATCTAGACAGATATCTCCAACTCCATAAACGAAATTTGGCCCATGGTGCAAATCATGTTCGAGCAACATGATCTGGTGCTAAAGAGTAGGTAGGCGATTGACAGGATAATAAGAGATCTAGGTAAAATTCCCTCGACAACTAACAAGATCATCAAATTTCTGAATTCAAAAACTAAGGAAGAGCTTGAAGACCTGAAATTTGAAGACAGAACAAAGACTATCCTCAAAGTCAAAAGAGTGTTGACCAAAAGAGGATTAATGTTGCAATTGGAGGAGAAATCTTAGAACATGGACATTGGAGTTTAGAGATTTTTTAACAAGCTTGAGGCCTTGCAGAAAAAGGGCCTTCCTGGCTTACTTGTCCTGAATGATAAATTGATGACCTTATCTGATTATAAGCAAAAGATTGCCACCGTGGCCAAAGGCAGTTCTAAGTTCTCAGGGATACAAG
>ML777224.1:282870-292917 GCA_009831015.1 Picea engelmannii | reverse complement strand
GGGTCGAGGGTATGAAAAACCCTAGCTTGGATATTATTGTAATAGAGCGCTGCTCGACTGGAGGTTGCCCCCTCGAAGAGGCCTGTGAACATTGCTATCTGATTCAAAGTGCTATTTCTGTTGCTATTTCGTGAATCATTTCTATGTATTGTGAAGATTATGCGAGATATTTTACTGTTATTCTGTTATTTCTAGCATTTTGTTTCTGTTCTGCATATTTTATATATCTGGTATCTTGCACAAAGAGTTCTTGGAGACCTTGCAGCCCGACCTCAACATACAACACGAAATCAAGTACATTTTCTTCATTAAGCCGACTTTTGCTAAGTATACCAAGATGGATGAAATCTACCGTCATCTATTGAAAGTTACCATCCCCGGTACACAAAGATGGGATGAGTTGTGCGAATTGATAGAGTAAAGATTAAGGTCTCGTCCAAGTTAGCATACAACGCAATCAAAGTCATATGAATGACTCACCAACGGTCTTCCCAAAAATCAGCATTAGAGATTTGACGCATCATCATCAATTCCTATATTTTTGCATCTTGTTATATAGATAGTTAAAAATAACATCTGCCACGTCCTGATCATTGATGACATGGTCGTTTGTAATTTTGTTATAAATACTTCAAACTTTGAAGTACTAAGGGTTGATCTTTATGCCCAAGCAAGTTGTAATCACTGTAATTTTTTCAAGAGATTATTCTAGTAATACAAAGAGACGTTTCACAGGATTCTTGCATGTTAGCTGTTGGTGAAGTTTCCTCTGTCTTCATAAAAAAATTTCTTTCTCATTTGTCATGTTGTTTTTCTAATCTAATCTTTAAAAGAAATTAAAGTTGTAGAATTTGTCATTGTGTACTATGTTCTTAATCTTTTACAGATTTAAATGTCTTCCTTCTGATGTTACAACAAAGAAATTCTTAATTATTTTTTTGTTTTAACTTATATCTCACCTTTTTAGTAGTCCATCATTTTATTCCTAAAGAATCCAACAGTTGCACTACCTTACCCTGTAAAACGAGTCTTCTAAAAAACTGTCTTTGATCTCCATTTTTATAAAACATACCCCATAGCCCAATGGAAGCGTAAGTGACATTTAGCCATTTTATTAAAAAATACAAACAACTCGATACTATTCTTTTTTTTAACTAGCCTAAGATCTGAAAAACCAAACAAATATAAATCTTACAGAGAGACCCCTCTCTGAAATTAGCAGGGCTAGATCTCAGTTTCAAAGTGGTTGGTTAAGGTTACCTCTTGTAAATTTCTTCTTCACTTTTACAACCTCTGAGAATTTACAGAGTGCTAACAGATCCTTCCTTAGTTTCCTGTAACTTTTAGAGGGAAAACTGTCTTTATTGATGTCATGGTAGTCCAAGACCCCTTGGATTTTTCTTTACTCCTTGGGCGAGATTATGTCTATGCCATGAAAGCTATCATGTCCACTCTTTTTCGTGTGATATCTTTCCTGCATGATGGAAGAATTGTGACCATTGATCAACTTTCATTTTTTTGTCCTAACTTAACCTCAACGAATTACCTACACAGTTCTTAGATGCAGACGGTATCGCCCCTGCCATAGGTCAATTATGTGGCGTTGTCTCCCATGCCTTCCATTGTCAATGCCAATGACTTGGACCTGGTAGTTGACATGGTGATCTCTTTGGTAGGGCTATTGGAGGCTGACCTCTTTACCCCTATCGCAACCCTCGACATGTGTTCCTTCCAGAGTGTGTTTCTTCCATCAAATGAAGATCTCTTGGAAGCCATGAGCAATTTTTGTCCCTTGACATGGTGTCCTTCCAGAGCATTGTCCTCTTGGAAGCCATGATAAAGAAAGAAGTTGAGCATGGTTTTTCAATTTCAATCTCATTAAAAAATGAAACCAGTTTTGAGCATGGTTTCCTCCGGTTCACGCTCGTTAAAAAATGAAACCAGCTCTGAGGATACTTTTTGCGTCTCTGTAGCAGCCTCATTAAAAAATGAAACTGAGCTCACAAGCATAGTTCCTTTTTATGTTCCAAGCTCATTAAAAAATGAAACATAGGTCTAGGGATTGAACCTGGATTCTCGAGCATAGTTCTTATCCTGTGTCAAGCTCGTTAAAAACATGAAACAACTTCCCCCTCTCTATTGAGTCAAGTCCTTCATTTAGTATTTGAAGCTTCATTTCCTTTGCCTTTGTAGTTGGATGGAATGAAGCTTGGGGGGCAATGCTTCCATCCTATGGACTTCATGCTGAAGTTGAGCCACTAGCTTCTTAAGCTGGGGGCTAAGTACCAACCATGCATTGGGAAGTCACAAGCATAGTTTTCTATGGTTCAAGCTTGTGTAAAAATGAAATCACCTACCTCAAGCATAGTTTCCTCTGGTTCAATCTTGTGTAAAAATGAAACCAGGTCCAAGCATAGTTTTGTTTAGTTTTTAATCTTGTGAAAAAAATAAAATCTATCCCAAGCATAGTTTTGTTTTGTTTTAAAGATTGCGTAAAAATGAAAACAATCCCAAGCTTAGTCTTTGTTCTTTCTCATGCTCGTAAATACATTAGAATAATTTACCGAGATTAGTGTTTGTTCTTTCTCGTTCTCGTAAATCAATGAGAATGTAACCGAGTAAAATTTTATCACTTTTTCGAACTCGTAAAGGTTATACGAAAAAGGAACCCCCTGGAGTTTCCTTTAAGCTCTTTTCATACTCTCTAAACATGAAAATATTGCTGAGTGATCTTGTTCTTTTCATGCTCATTAAAGTATTATAAAGCGCATCTGTTGAGAGATAGTTTATCTCTTTTTCGGTCTCATCAGACTACTTTATGAAAAAGGAACTGAGAGAGTTATCTTTAAGTGTTTTTCAGACTCTCTAAACATGAAAAACCCCTGAGTTTTCTTTCTTTCAACTCATTAAACAAACATCTAAAGGCCCATATGGGACCAAACCACTCCTTCCTAGGGTTCGTTAAACATACTTTGAGGGACTCATCTGAAGGATGAGCTTACATTACAAGCATATGCTATCCTCCTCAAGCTTGCGTAAAAATAAAGAGGTACTCGCCACTAATGGTGGGGGAAAAATTGGGAAAGAAATGTGTCTAAACCTATATTGTATGGAAGAGTTGTTTTTGAACATGACACCCTTTCACTTGCCTTGCGTCTAGGTTGGAAAATACGCTTGTCTCTTGATCATACTCCTTTATACGATTACAAATTGGTCTATGATCCTTGTTATTGAGTCAGTTTTTCCAAGACATTTGTCATGTCGTCAATATGCTCAAAAAATAAGATCAACCCAGAAATCCTTCTATTGCGTCCGCCATTTTTGCAGTCCTTAAGCCTTCTATTGCATCAACCATCCCTGAGTCAGTCCTGAATCACTGGTTACTTTGATCTACATCAAATCTTGTTACCCGTTTCATGTCATTGATGAAGGATACATTAAGGCCCTCCTCTGACGAGTCATTTCCTGTCGAATTCAACTCATTATCCAAGAATTAGACTTAGAAACTAATTGATACCTTGGAACTTGCATGCTTCAGTGGCAGGTTTCCTTGCTTTCGACAGTGGGTTTTCATTATTGACCCCTGATCGAGAGATTCCGCTGAGTGTTCGACCTTAGATCATTGATTCACATTCGTTGGATTGTACTAGAGTACCTTGGGAGTCATTGACATTAATGATGATTTCTCTCACACTTATTAATGGTATTCATTAATGACAGGTAATCAAGTGGTTTCTACCATGTTCGACTTCAACACATGTATTCGCATGGTTAGATCCATACTATAGAGTGGTGGAGATGAAGACCCTAAATCATTTCTCAATAGATTCAGGTTGTGTTGGAGTATATTAAGTTTCTACTGTTGCATAGATCCACATTGTATGTCTCATGGCTATGTTCAAATTTGAGTCTTTAACACATAGATCCACAGTGTATTTTTGGTGGCTATGTTCAGATTTGAGTCATATTGGCATGGATCCACAATGTATGTTTGGTGGCCATGGCATGTATTACTTGACATGGATCTTCGCATGTCAGCATTTATACTTTGAGTTATTTTTATTCTGAGTATGGGAATGCCTAGCTCAGTGATGATATATTATTGTACTGTATTTTCTTGTTTGTCGGCAGGTTTCCGACCGACTGTTCCTTGTTCCATACACACACTCGACAAAGTATTTCATCGATCACTCTGTTCTAACTTCATACTTTGGGGTCTCTCTGTTACACATTATTTTCTTCATCCCTATGATTTTTAATGATGTAAACCTATTTGTTACCTTCATAGGGGTTAGTAGCCTGAATTCCTAAAAAAAGAAGGGAGAATAACTTTTCCTGAGAGAAGAAGTTGTGTTTTCCTCTGTAAGAACCCTATTTTAGAGGATTTCCACAAGCTGCTATATATGCAGGGTGCAGAAATGCCTGATTTCCGTACCTTGCTCTAAAGCTAGAGTGTGAAGTTTCTACAAGATGCACTATAGCTAAGGTGCGACGACCTTCATACATGGGAAAAACGAGCATTTTCTCGATGCTTCTAGAAGGAGAAGCGTCTATGGTGAGGCGGCCTCCGAATGGTTTGGATCTTACTCGCTTTCATGATTTAGTGGGATCATCCTAACCTTTTCACCTTATCATATTCATCTTATAAAAGGAGAGGAGCTCTCATGGAGAAAGTTAGCTTGATTGGGTTCGAAATTTCTTGAGCTTGTTAGCTTGGTTAGATTGGCTTTGAGCTTTGCTTTATCAAAATAGATTGTGAGTAGCTATCAGATCTATGGTCTCAGAATCCTTGGAGTAAGAAGTGTGTGGGAAGCAAGGAATTGTTGGAAGGAACATGATGACATCAAGGTATCTGGTTGTATCTTTCTTCCACATTATATAATACAGTGGCATGTTTCTTTCCCATAAAATCATTCTCATTTTATTACATGACTCCTTGATCACATGTTTAGGTTTTCTTTGAATCTGCTATTGTTGCTTTCACTTTGGTTAGTTTGTTTCATTGCAAATATGATTTCACAAGAGCACCGAAGCGAAACCGAGACAACAAAGACACAAGGAAGCGATATTTAAGGTATGTCGCTCATCCTTTTCTTTGACAATAGATTTGATGATTAGAGCCTAGGGAAAGCACCATGCCCTGTCTTGTTTTGCTCTAGATCCAGGTGGATCTAGGGAGATTAGTTTATGTCCGCATTTACTGATTTATCTGATAACACCCCTCACCCTTCTGGGTTTATCTTGTGTAGTCAATGGCGTCGTACTGGAGCAACACGACTACCTTGGTGTGACAGTTTTGTCTGCGAAGAAGAACGACACATAAAAAAAAAGGTTTTTGCTAGGGTTTTCACAATTTTTCGAGCAAGAATGTTCACGAGATAGTTATTTTAAATTTTATTTAATAAATAAAATATTATTAAATTTTATTTTTTTTATTATTTTAATAATTATAATTAAATTAATACTAATTTTTCTAATTAATTAAATATTGATTAAAAAATTTCAAAATTTATAAAAAATTATATATATATATATATATATATATATATATATTAAATTTATTAATAAATAAATTGTTCTATTTATAAACGAAAAATGGAGAGGAGACTAGTTTCCCTTCTCACCTCCATAAATGATACAATATAGTGTTACGTGGAGACCACATCATTAGTTGAAGGAGACCCGTTTTAAGGACAATTCATTAAGACATAATTCTATCAAACTCCACGTATATCCCTTTATTATGGTTGCATATTTGAGCGCCTCTTAGGTAGGTATTCATCTTACTTCAACGTAGTCAAGTATTTAGCAATACCATAAAATAATTTAGTAATATTTTGTTAGTAATAATTTTTAACAAAATAGTTATTTTAGTTTATAATTGCATGATAAATTATATTTGATTTGGTAAATCTAGAAATTGGTGAAAGTTGTCTTCAACTTTACGTCCCACGATACAACATTATTTTTTTGATAAATTCTCAAATTAATATGAGATTTATAGATTAAAGTTGAGGACGCATAAACTCTTTTTCTTGGAAATATACATATGGACTTTATTTTATTTTTTATTCATTGCATTCCCTTTGATAGGTTATATTTAATGATTATTTATGAAAAATGATTTGGAGTAAAAATTTCAGGTGTTTTCCCAAGGATAACCAATGCATAAATATTTTTAATGAAGTTACATATTATGAGAATACAAAAATTTGCCGATCTATCTAAAAACGACTCATATACAAGATATGTGTCCCATATGTGCGCTCATCCACCAAAGGGTTCAAACCAAAAACAAAAATATGGATTTAGTATGAAAATCCATTTAGCATCCAATTTCAACTAATCAAAGTGATCGATATGAAAAAAATAAATAATTAAGAGATTGTTTATCTAGAAGTGTTGATTGAGGAAACATTTTCGTCATAGGATAAAGAAGAAGAACATAATATAGGTTTCTATCTCTTGAAGATGGAATTTGTTAAGGGTGTGCCTTTAAGAGGATTGAAGGGACTTCATGAATCTTATTCATTTTGATTCTAATAAGGAGTTAGCACTTTTTTCAAAGTGTGGGAAGTAAACTTTTGAATTAAAAATAATCTCTTTGGAATCTTCTTCATAGGGGTGGATTGGGGTCAACAAGAAGGAAGGGGAATATAGAAAGATTAAGGACTTCTTTTATCCTTGTTAATCAACATGCTTCAATTTTTTCTCACATTTAGTCTCATAATTAGTTTATCCTTTCACTCTTATTTCTATGATAAATCATCAAGTGTATGGAAGATACTCTTCGTGATTTTTATCTAATGTTCTTGTCACATATATAGAGTGTAGCCTGTTCTATTTGTTATGAATAAGAAGTTATGATTTTATTTTAAGTTAAAAATCTACCAGTGAAGTTAATTATCTTGCAATCAACATGTTATATAATTTGACATAGTTATTATATCAATGAATAATACTCATGGTTTATAATATAGACATATAATTTATTACATTGATCAATACTAAATTGTTGTTAATGTCGAGTGTATGCGGGGTCCTCTCCTAACCATGGGGCTTTGCGGTATCGATCCTTCCTTCCTATTGTTGAGTGGTGGTTTCCTTAGGCCCTATATATCCTCCGAGGCAAGTTGTTTTTCCGTTGTTTTAGGCTCTTTATTTCCTCTCCTCCCAACTCGAGTAGCAACAATTATCTCATTTTGAAGCAAGGTTTGAAGCAAGGTTTGAAGCCTAATTTAGTATTGAACAATTTTTAATGACTCTAGATCAATATTCTATGAACTATTTTTATCTTTATTTCTTATATTATCAATCTCTCTATCCACTTTCTTTTTGTTGATATCATTTCATCATTGAGTGACATTGGGTATGGGGGTTATGTCAATTGATATGTCCATTAAATGATATATTGAGCCATGCCTAAGCCTATTTGCATTGCAATCTTTGACAAGACATATTTTATTATCATGACATTCTTCACAACGTAATATGTTTAAGCTTATTTAGTATTGAACATTTTTTAAAAACGCTAGATCAATATTCTATGAACTATTTTTATCTTTATTTCCTATATTATCAATCTCTCTATGCACTTTCTTTTTGTTGATATCATTTCATCATTGAATGACATTGGGTATGGGGGTATGTCAATTGATATGTCCATTAAATGATATATTGATCCATATTTAAGTTTATTTGTATTGCAATATTTGATGTCATATTTTATTATCATGACATTCTTCACAACATGGTTCAATGATGTGAATAAAATGGACCATGCATAGATTGACATTGTATCAAAGAAAGGGGTAGCATATATTAAATACTAAGGTTTTGGTGCCAATCACATATATTGATTGATATTGTTTCAATGCCAACCACCAATGAATATGGTTGGTATGGAATTCACATTGTATTGGTTCAATATTAATTGTTATGTATTTTATATTTTATATTGATCAATATCATCATTGTTTCAATGTGTTTTGGGAGAGAAATCACATTTACATTTTCTAAATGGAATTGTAGATTAAATTGCACATACTTGGATGTCATACAACACATTTGTAATTAATACTAGAAAATAAGCATCCATGTTATTTTTTGAATGGATAAAAAGTTTGATATCTTATATGTCCTTATGTCAATCCTTATGTAATTTATCAAATGATTGTTGTTTATATTACTAGAAAGTTGATTGCAATGAAACATACCTTCTACATGTCTTTCTTCAATTTAATATGGGGAGATGTATAATGTAAGTTAATCATTGGTGTGTCACATGTCTTTCTTCAATTTAATATAGGAAGATGTGTAATGTAAGTTAATCATTGGTGTGCAATAAGTGAGGCAAATATATACAAAATAAGTTATTATTAATACAAATATTAAAATTGTCTAATACTATATATTTATGTGAATCAAAGCTTAACTTTTACATTAAATATTTAAGGTTTTAAACATTTTAATAACTTTTAAGATTAAATACAATCTTAGAAATGAAATTAAGTATATTTAAAAAGATAATGTAATTAAATTTTATTTTATTTATTAAGTTTTAAAAAATGTATTTTTAAAAGTATAAAAAATTTTCCATTAAAAAAATTAAGTATTTTTATTAAGTATATTTTAAAAAATAATGTAAATATATCTTATTTTATTTATTAATTTAAAAAAAAAAAATTGTATTTTTAAAAGTATAAAAAAATTTCCATTTAAAAAAAATTACATTTTCATAGCTATAAAATAAATTAGAACCATTTTTCAATATATTATATTAAACTATATATAGTTATTAGTATGAATGGTTAACTTTGTTATAGCTACTTATAATTATAGTTATAAAATATAAATGTTAAAAAGTATATATAACTAGTACAGTCTCAAAGTGGTTGGTGTTGCTCCTGGTGAATGTCGAAAGTTATCTGGACGGACAACACTGTGAATTGAAACGCACATAGAGTTGAAGAAATCCAAAAGTTAATCTTAAATGTGGTAATTTCAAAGGTTAATCAGTTAAACGTGGCAATCATATGGTGGTACAGTAATTTCTTAATATGATTAAGTAAATGTTAAAAAGTAAACATACTGATACATTCAAAAATACAAGGAAGTTATGAAGAGTAAATCACATTCATTGATTTGGGAGGACGACTAAGAATATTCCAGCATTTTCAATTGTTAATCATCAAATTAGAATTTTAGATTAAAAGGTGATTAATTGTACCCATCTCCAATAAATATATGCCTTTCAACATAAATATATATATATATATAAATTATATTTCTATGATATGTAAGTGTGACCAAGTTATCTTCTTAATATAAAGGTGGTTCTTTTAAAGCTTCTTTCAGTTTTAACCCCGCGACATTGACATGACGTGTATATGAAAAGATCGACCGAGTAGGTGCATGTGCCCATCGGAGACCATTAGGAGGTTGGAGGAATTCATCATGTCACGATAAAACAGATGATGTCTTCAGGCACGGAAGGAGTACAACGCATAGGCAGGAGAATATGCCCATGTCGTGACAAAGAATATTACGTGAAGTCTTCGGTGCCAAATCAAGTAATTCGGTGTTACTGGTGTGTGCAACGTTTGAATGGGATTGTGATGTGAAATTTATTTACTTGTTAAAAAATTTACATATATAATTTTTATCACATTATTTGTATTTGCATGCGAAAGTATTTATTTGTCTTTATCAAAAATTAATATTCATAGTTGATCTATTGATCTATTGGTGATTATAAAAATTAATATTGATAGTTGATCCATTAGTGATTATATATAAATGGGCATATCATAATGATGAGGTTATGATGATGATGATGATGATTAACTTCTACCAAGACTGATTAGTCTATCAAACCTTAAGAAGGTAAATGATTACTTGTGATTCTGTTAGATATTAATGAAGAAATGCTAATAATAGAATTAGTTATAATAGAGGCTCCTCCGTGTCCTCTACAGCTGTTATCAGATCCACTATTATAGGAAACCGTTGCTTGTGTATCAAGCTATAAATGTAATCGTTTTCTTG
>ML777224.1:210928-234820 GCA_009831015.1 Picea engelmannii | reverse complement strand
TGTCGTTTTCCTCCACTTCCAAGTCTCTACATGAAAAAGTCTTTATATCCATTTGTTCTACTCTATTCCCCAAGAAAGGAATGGATTCCTCGATAGGAATTCTTGTTCTTGATTTACCTCATCTAATCAATGTTAGTATCCCAATTTAGTTTTAAGGAAAATATTGTCTCTAATTTTTATTTAGATACATTATTTTTGGGACTATGAGCTCGAACATTGGAAATCTTATCTTGTAAATGCCTTGTAAGATGACATAAGCCTTAAGTATATTTAAAAATCTACCATGTGAGAATCATTTCATTTGTAATACCCCATAACCCCATTAAGCTTCTCAAAATCTAAAGTTATAAGTTCCCAAATCATTTTCAATATTCTAAAAAATTAAGAAATACTAGAAATGTAATGACAAATTGGGAAGACTAATCGAAACTCACATTCTAGTTATTGGCATAGAGGTAGAATGTAATTCATAAAACCAAGGAGTTAGAAAAAGTCCTCTGCTTCCCCAAAACTAGGGACCTTCTTCCAAAACTTGTTGATAATCAATGTTATTGTAGAACTAAACAATACAAAATCCTTACAACACAAATATCTCACAATTTTGTTCAAGTATTGTTTTTCCACTTGAATCAATGGTGATATAGAAGGCCTTTACCTATTAAATCTGAAAATAACATTTTTTTTCCTATAATGAATGTAGATGGATTATGTTGCACCTCATCAACCTGCTCCACTATATAGGCACTAAAAAGAATAGAAACATTCAAATCATTTAGAATAGTAAACTTGTTCTTTATTAAATTACCCAAAATAATGGAGATTGAAAACACACAAGAACCAATCATTCCTACACAAAATCTGCATAACAAAAATGAAGATTGAATCATTTACAATCCATCCATTGGAGTGACAAAGAATTCTTATTGTCAAGATGCTTTCCCTCACAAAATATGTGTGTTTATTAACTACATGAATCCACATAAATACCTTATAATTGCCTTGTAATATCTTCACTTTCTTCATTAAAATTAACACAATCTACACAACTCACCCACAAACACAAAGTATTCCCGAAGGGGATCTATCCATAATCTAAAAGGCTTCCTTGATATCGAACTGACATCCAAAAAAAATGGCGAAGAGACCTTTCGTCAAACATTCGATAGTAAAGCATTTCTTCAAACCCTGTGCAGTAAGGCATTTCATCACAAAATTGGCAAGCATACTTACACCGAGAACCTTCAGTGGAAAACGTTTGGTCAAACACTTGCCTGACATCATCTGCTAATATTCTAGGAAGATGCCAGGGAAACATGTCTGCAAGCACTTCAATTACATTCTATAATGATAAACCTATGTGGAGTGGCAGTTCGGCAGACCACTCGCGCATAATCTTTGTCGCAAACCTAATTTCTCATTACGATGTTTGTCGAAAACCTAAACCCTCAATTTTGCAGAACTCCAGTATTGATTTTCCCTTTTGATGATATATTGGCAATAACTTCCAATCCCTTGTCCATCTTTGGAAGGTGCTCCAAATTTCGATGGGTTAGAAAGAGGGCACCGTCCGGCCAATTCGAACAATCATTAAGGGAAATGCAATTTGAGTGGCCAACTGCAGATCTTTGATTGTCGATCAACTTGTGACATCTTCAAATATTAAATATTGAAACATTTTATTTTAATATTTTTTTTGGTTTGAAAATAATAGTAGTAGGAAAATAGATGGAAAAGTCATAGGCAATGAGAAATGAAATATATACAACATATGTGTGAGGCAAGAAGCTACTTAGTATGTTTTGGAGATAAATATTTGTTGTGTGAATACAAGTGGTGTTGGGAAAATGATTTTCTGAATTGTGCAGAAAAACAACGGGAGTGAAGCTCAGTTTGCTCGCCCTTATACAGTCATGGTCAGGATAGGGGGTGATGAGAACAAGTAATATTGATTGTTCTCTATCTATGATTGGGTGGAACATGACTGTTACATTTGTTTCAATTTAAACTGTTACAGATATGTATCTTATTGATCAATTATTTCTCATGTGGAATTATTGATTTGGGTATTAGCTAATTAGATTTATGTGGATGCATGCACACTACAGGTGTTAAATAGCTATTTTAATTTGTCATAATATATATTTATGCAATGGTTATTATAAATCATAAACAACGAATCTTAAAGTTTCCTAAATACCTCACAACCAGGGAATATAGGGAATATTTGGAAGATTTAATGCACTAATAGATAGAAGTGAATATTGTGTCAATCTGCATAAAATGTGTAAATCAAGTTTTCTATTGATATTCTTGAATAGCTATGCATACATAAAGCATACCATGGAAATTCTTGTAAATACTACAGAAGTATATAATGAGGATTTAAACTCTATGTGTATATATAAATTCCTTATTTGTATTGAGCTACAAAAACATAATGGGAGCAATCTAACTCCGCGTTTTTAATTGTGTATAAAAATAATGAATATTGTGAGTTCTGAACTAATAGTTTGGACTTTGTCTGCATCCGAATCCCTAACTAGTTAAAGAATTCTTTTCCGATTGGAATTTAGAAGATTATCTAGCATACAACGTTATACGTCAAAACTCCAAGCTTGGAACCCGAATACCATTATTTTGTTGAACGTTTACCTTCATGACAACGATATTGTTCTAACCTGCATGGATAAAAATTATTAGTATGGAAAATTTTGATTTTCGAACTTTATAAAAATAAATAACTTAGCGAAAACAGATCGCAAGACTTATCTTGAAGTTCTGTATCGATCCTAGTTTCAGTACCTTTTCTTCCAGTGGATAAGCACAACCAGTAATTACTCGAGAAAACCATTAGTATGACATAATAATTAAAAGGGCAGTATTAATCTTCTTTTAATTGTATTTTTTTAACTAGACCACTTGCATCGTCTGGTGTAAGGTGAACATAAGGGAACATAGTAGGCACATCGAGAAGGTTGATTGCGTAATTCTGATGGGTTTGCTCGAAAAGTTGAAGGAACCCATCATTAAAAACAAACTTTTATGCATATAGAGAAATTTAGAAACATGCTTTATTTCACGGTCAAGCTAGCACATCAAATTGCTGTATGAGAACTCTTTGTTTGTGGGACAAGTAAGGTCACGGCCAAACCAACACATCAAATTGATGTATGAGACCCCCTTGTTTGTGGGATAAGGGATCCCCTCCGCCCAACGATTTGACTGGTAAAGTCTACGAAGGTATACATACCATAACCCCCTCCGGATTTGAAACTGTGACCTCATAAGAGGAAACACATGTTCTTAACGATTAAGCCCACTTAAAAGGAAACACATGTTCTTAACTATTAAGCCCACTCAGATTGTATAATCTTTGCAATCTTCGCAAATAATTTTCGCAAACTTTGAATTTTGTATAGAATCATTGAAAAATTATTGCATACAATTTTTAATTCCTAAAACAAAAGGATCGGGTCTGGTGAAATCCGCAATGGAAACATGGATAATGACTTGTATATAAAATGGGAAACAATGTTGTAGTGTAAGCTTTTCTTTGTACCAGGAGTACCACGAGAGGTCTGTATACAATAGCAATAGGGTCACAACCTCATCTACCGAATTTTTCTCAGACAAATACTCTGCGGAAGAAAAGGAATTGGGTCTAAAAATCCCCGTGATTATTTGACATAGCCACGTAACATCTCATCCTTGTAAAATGCCCAAACTCTCCTTATATTCTATAGTGTACGAATTTATTTAATAAACAATAAACTCGATTCACTCAAAAAATTTTTGTAGAAAATAATAATGACTCTCTCAGACAATGTAAACCTTGAGTACAAAAGCCAGAGCAGAAATTTTAAACTATGGGTAAAATTCATCATGTAAAATTTAAGAGAAGAAATAATAATAATATTAAATAAAGAAAATGGAAGAGAGTACACTTCCCGAAAGTGGAAACCACTCAAAAGATAAGTACCCATACATAGGATATAAGGAGTAAAAAACATACATCACAATATTTTATAAAGCTGTAACAACGTAAAGGAACCTCTTATTACTTATAGTGATCCATATTATTTTGAGCATGAAATGAGAGTAGAGATATAATAAAGAAAATGATTTAAAATGAGGCTCTAAAGGATTTTTCAACATAAAAGAAATCCAAAACTCTAACCCAGAAGATGAGAACCCAACAATTTTGTGGACTCAATTTTGGGTAGTTTGGTGTATCAACTTCTTGAAGGCGTAACTTTGACATACGATCTTTGTTTGGGGTGCATGATAACTTGTTGGAAAGGTCTATCCGAGAACTACACTTTTTTCTATCAGAATCTGAGTTTGTCTATAGTCGAACTATGGATAGCACTAAAAACATTATTTAGGGCATCAAAACGACCCCAGAAGTTTGAGACTTGAAAACTAGAAACACAAGTATCAAACTAAAACTGCGAAAATGAGTCAGCTGGGATATGTGGGTGGCCACCGATATCCTCCTGGATCAATACTCCCTCCTTAGGAATAAATGGTCTCCATTGCGTTGAGTTCCCGGAGGAGAGGGGAAAGTGATTGTCATAACTGAATCTTAGTGCGTTTCTTGCCTTGCTGGAGACGTTGCGTTGTGAAAGGTGGTAACGAACCTGTTGTTGGAAGTGTTGAATCTGTTCGACTAGTCGAGGTACATGATATGTCTATGTCCAGAAGGAATCTTCGCACTTTGATGCAGTTTTGACGGCCTACTTCTTTTGGATAGAAAGTGTTTGGCTGAGGTTGTAGTGGTTGTAGTATCCTTATATTCACCTTTCAAAGTGATTGTGAAGAAGCTGAATTTTGTAATATGAGATACTACCTTTCGACATTGTTTAGGTGGGACAATAGTTGGAACTACCTCTATTATCTTGTAGAGATGACCCCCCAGAGTAACAATAACACTATGAGGTCGAGACTCATAGATCTCATGGTGCTTCCACATATATGGTTGGATCAAGCGAGCATCACAGACATCCAACAACGAAACATCACTTAATACATCATCCTTGAAGGGATGGATGTTGTATGACAATTGACACTACTGGATGACACAAATATCTCGTCACTGGTAAAGCCACCCAATGTTTTATTATTGTGGGTGTGGTGTTGTCGACAATCCCAACTATTTGATGACCTCTACTGAGATGAGGTTCTTTTGGCTTCCTCTATCAACAATAAAATGTAGTGGGGTCCCCTTCACCCACATTTGTGAATGAAAAAGGTGATCCACCTTTTCAGGATATGTTGGTTCTTCTGGTTGAATTGTTGCGGTCACGACAATAGCAGTGGGGTTTGCGTCGATGATCTGTCTTCTATCAATATTTTTTGAATTAGATTCCAAATTAGGTTTCAGCTCATTGGCTTTGATCTCGACCACCAATGACTATTTTGAGAGACATTCATGGGTGTTGTTTTAGGTTTCTTTTTTGAAATCGCACCATTTTTCGGTGTCCTTCTTCATCTTTCCAAGACCCTTCTTTTCCTTTGTATTGGACTAGTTTTTGGGAGATTGTTTGTTAGGGTCATATTTATTATACTTTGGTTGTTCCAGATTTGCAGACTTGAACTCCCGTTTGTTCTGTTGCTTAAATTTCTTCTCAATTTTAACAACATATTGATAAGAAGCACCAAGTGATGATATGTACATAAAATCCATTTTAGTTTGGATGTATTGGTGTAGATCCTCACGACATTTGAAAACAAAATTTCATTCAGAGTCTTTCATATCGAGCTTGGTGCACAAGGTATGGAAGGAATTGGTGAACTTTGGAATTTCTTGGACCCTCTCTTGTCGCAGTGTGGTCCATCTCATATATTGGTCCTCATAGTTACCAGCAAGTTAATATTGTTCCTTTACCACATCCGCAAAAAAATCCCAAGTGGGCTCGACCCCATATATTCCAGACTCCTTTGTGGAACTTTTCTCCGAGTAAGTTTCCCACCAATTTTTGACATGGGGGAGATCCTTAAGGAGTGTGAAGGTGATCCTTTCCTTGTCAAAGAAATTATGAACAAATAAATAACCTTCTAGTATATTTAACCATTTTCCTAGGGAATCCGCATCTATATGTCCTTCAAATATGGGAATATAAAAATTAACTTGTACCTTGAAAGGTGAGGTGCCTCCAAAGTGGTCGCTTGATGAATATGCTCCTGTTGTTATCGACAAACATTGAAGGATGTGGGAAAAATTCTCCATCATTTCGTCCCTCTGTTGCGTAAGAGCTTTCTCAAGAAACAGATAAATATAATCATATAATTTGTAATTTTTATTTTCTTCTTCCATGGATGGTTTCTTGGGCGTGCGAGAGAAATTTTCTTCAAGAGAGAAAAGCTCGAGACCCAACTTGCTATACCATTGATTCAGATTTTTTTCGGCATGAAATGAGAGCGAAGATATAATAAAGAAATGTACTGAGATATATTGGATATCAAATAATATAACATAAATGTATCATAGATGAAACCATAAACACAAAGATACAATAATACACAATTTTCTATTAATGAGCGATAATGTACAAAGACTGTAAAAATACTTCCTAATCTCAATGTTGGAGATGCCATGTGATAAGAACAATGTGTTTTCTTGTGGTTTGGTACAATGCATGGGGATTCTCCAGTACAGTATGAATGCACATTAATGGAACAACTATCACATTTATTCCATAATAGTCAACCCCATCCTAGTCATACTCCATGTGGGATTTTGGAAGCCCTAAGACAGTCGTGGAAGATTTTTGTGTCCCATGGGTAGATCCTTTAATACACAATACCTTTTACCATATGCAACACAAGGTAATACTTTCCAAATTCACTTTAATATGTGAACTCTCTCTGAGAAAAAGAAAAATTTGTGGTTTAATTATTATTATAAACACCCTAAAAAAAAATTCCCCATCATTGATTCTATGGTTATTCTACATGCCTTCAAAATCCTAGCAAGGAACAAGGGGTTATACCTTGACTTAGTAAACCTTTTGGAAACCCTCTTAATAAAGGTAGTATTGATTTTGAAATACTTTCCAAACACTTGTACTTAGCTTATCATAATCAAGCAGGTTGTGATAAAATTCTATACATAACTTCTAAACTAAAGTTTGGTTGGAACGTAAACAATTAAGAGATAAGGGGTTTGGATTCCATGATAATAACAATAATTTTAATTTTTTTCCTTATTTCCTTAACAAAACAAAATACAAATTAGTTATTTATGGGGTACATTACATGTGGTATCAAAGCTAGGTTACAACACTCGGGCCTGAGGGAGACACCAGAAAATTATTATGATAAACATAAAATCTAATAAAAAAATATTTTCATGGTTACAGACAAAATGTGTCAATTTGTTTTGTAACTTTGTCATTGCAGAATGAAGAATAAGGAAGGCCTGAAGGTATCCATAACTAAGAGCTTCCTAGAAACCCAAAACATCACCGTAAAGGAATTTTAACAACCCAAGTGTTGGAAACAGTGATGAATCTTATCATGGAATTACAGATATTCAAAGCTTATAATGAAAAACTAAAGAAAGCACATGGAGATCAACAAGAAATAAATGAGATGTTATTATAAATCATAGAAACAAAAAAGAGTTCAAATAATAATGAAGTGTACGAGGAAGCTAGTAAAAATTCCTAAAAGGATTATAGCCATGGAACAAAGAAAGCAAACAACTCTTCTAATGACACACACATGAAATAAAACAGAGCCTCTATAGTGAGGAAAAGAAAACAAATGGACCATTTATATTGAGAGTTCAAGAAAATCAAACCTTCAACATTTTATGGTGAGTCTTGAACTGATGAAGAGACAAAATCTTGGTTTCTTGACATAAATAAATACTTCCAGATTTACAATTACTCTAGTAATATGAAAGTAAGGAGGGTTATCTAAAATATGAAAGGTAAAGTGAGTATTTGGTGGAAAGAATTAAAATTAGCCGAAGGACTAAAAGAAAATAAGATGGAATGGGAAGATTTTAAGAAACACTTTAAGAAACAATACCTATCTGAAAGTTATTATGAGAGAAACACTAAAGAGTTCTATGAACAAAAATTAAGAGAAATGTCCATGGATGATCTAGTTACAAAGTTTCTAGAATTATTGAGAATTGTTCCTTATATAAAATATCAAAAGGTAAAATTTCAAAGGTTTTTGAGCTTCTTACCTTAGTAATAGAAGGACATAAAAGAATTTGATAGCCCAAAAAAATTGAATGAAGTACTATGGAAAGAAATGATCTGTTACGATCAATACACACAACTATCTGAAAATACAAAAGCATGGAGAGAAAAGAAGAAAGAGAAGTTAAATGAAAGGAAAAAGTGTTTCAAACCTTCACCATTTCGAAACATGACCAATGGATATCAAGAACACAACTCCCATATAAATGCGTCATCAGTACAGGGAAGTAAGTTAGTTAACTTGGGATTCAACAAATAAAATGATAATCCTAGAGAACCATTGAAATGTTGGGGATGTGACAAACCACATTTATTGAGAAACTATCCCTATAGGAATGTTGCAAATAAAAGTATTCACAACATAGAAGAAACTTCAACAGTTTGAGATATTGGCAAAAGGATTCATAGAATCAATGTATCTTTGGATGTAAGTCAAGAAGATCATCAATCCACTATTCTGGAGATTGAAGGTAAAATTCCAATAAGCAAAGTATCTATTTTAATAAACCCAGTAGCTAGTTTAAGTTATGTTACCCAAACTTTAGTAGAATCAAACAAACTAAAGAAAGTAAGCATACTAAATGTCGGTTAGTACAATTAGAAACAAGCACAAAAAGAAAGGTAACAAAACACATTCCTGATTGTGAGCTAGATACAACTGGTTAGGATAAAAAGATAAACTTCAACGTGTTACCTTTAGGATCGTATGACATAATCATCGGAAATGATTGGTTAGAAAAGAAAAAAGTTGTATTGAACTGTTATGAAAAATCATTTGTATACAAGAATGGAAACAAAATATCAAGAACAATACAAGGAATTAGAAAACCAGTTTTTGTCAGACAAATATCATCAATGAAATTTAAAAAGTGTAATAGTAAAGGCTGCAAAATATATGTTATTGAAGTAACAAATTTCCTAGAGAGAGAGAACAAACCAAGTTTGGAAGAATTTGCAGTTCTTCATGGATTTAAGGATGTATGCGTAGAAGAGATACTAGAACTACCTCCAAGGAGAGAAATTGATTTATCTATTGATATACTACCTCGATCTGCATTGATGTCAAAGGTGCCTTACAGGATGAGTGTCCCCGAGTTAACATAATTAAAAATTCAATTACAGGAACTGTTAGAATATAATTCAGACCAAGTGTTTCACCATGGGGAGCACTAGCATCATTTGTCAAAATAAATATGGAACACTAAGATTAGGTATTGACTATCTTCAATTGAATAAAATGATGATTAAGAAAAATACCCTCTCCTAAGATTAATGACTTATTTGATCAGTTTGGAGGAGCGGACATATTCTCTAAACTGGATTTAAGATCTGCATATTATCATCAAATTATAATAAAAGATGAATATGAAAATAAAAAATATTTAAAACATGATATGGACATTATGAATTTGTAGTAATCCCATTGGACTTACTAACACACCAACAACTTTTATGTGTTTGTTGAATGGTATATTCAACCAGTACTTGGATAAATTTGTACTGATTTTTATCGATGATATATTAATCTATTGAAAATCTGAAGATGAACACAAAAAACATTTGAAAATAGTCTGGCATACATTAATAGAGCATAAATTACATGCTAAATTTAATAAATGTTATTTCTATAAAAGAAAGATACAATATTTGTGATATGTGATATCGGAAGATAGTATTGTAGTAGACCCTTAAAATATTAAATAAATTATGGAATGGTCTATACCTAAGGAGGTAGAATACATATGATCATTCATAGGGATCACTAGTTATTACCAGAGGTTCATCGAAGGGTTTTCCAAGATAACCTATCCTATTGCATCATTGGAAAAAAAGGGGACAAAAATTATTTGCTCTAAAAAATGCGAGGACATTTTTAATAAATTAAAAGGTTTACTAACTACAACTCCAACTCTTAAAGTGGTTGACCCTTATAAATGTTTTACAGTTTGTGTGGATGCAAGTAAATAATGATTAGGTGGAGTGTTATCACATGATGGAAATGTGGTTTGTTATGAATCTCACAAATTAAAAGTACATGAAATAAACTACGTAACTCATGATCTGGAATTAGCACTTGTAATTAATGCATTAAAAATGTGGCAACATTGTTTAATGGGAATAAAATTTCTATTACTAACAGATAATAGTGGTGTGAAACACATATTCAATCATCATAACTTCAATGCACGAAAGACAAGGTGGTCATCCTTTCTAAGCGAGTTTGATTTAAAAGTGTGACACATCAATGGAAAGGAAAATGAAGTCATAGATGCACTAAGTCAAAGGAATAATGAATTATATAAAGTAGTTATAAGAAAAAAGGAAAGTGATATTGAGGACAAAATTAAATCTACAAGAAGAAATGATGTAGAATACATCAAAACAACAGATCAGTTGCAGAAAAATGAGAGAAATTTGAACAATACATATTTCACCATTGACAAGAATGGACTATTAAGGTTCAAAAATATATTATATATACCTAAGTCTGTTGAATTGAAGATCAGGATTCTAAATAAGTTGCATAAAAATCCCTATTCTAGTCATCCAAGATATCAGAAAATGATAACGACCTAAATAAAATGGTTTTATTGGCCTAATATTAAATATAAAACAAATGAATATTTATCTAAATGCTTAGATTGTCAATAGGTGAAAGATGAACATCAAAATCTAGTAGGTCTTTTACAACCTCTACCTATATGAGAATGGAAATGAGAAATTATTTCAATGGAATTTATTAAAGGATTTCCCCAGACTCAAAGATAAAATGATTCAATCATGGTTGTAATTGATAAGTCAATTAATTTTGCACACTTCATACATGTGAAAGCTACTTACAAAGCAATTAATATCGTTGATTTTTTTATCAAAGACATATTTAAATTGCATGGGGTTCCTATGCTGGTGACTTCAGATAAAAAGGTTAAGTTTACCTCAAATTTTTGGAAAGAATTGTTTGCAAGTTTGGTTACTAATTTGAATTTCAACAAAATGTACCATCTGCAAATGACTAGGAAAACATAATGTATAAATAAAATTATCGAATATATGTTACAAATCTATGTAAGAACTAAACGAACTAAGTGGGATGAATATTTACACGTACTTGAATTCACATATAATATTGTATATCAAGCATCAACAAAAATGAGTTGCTTCAAAGTTTTATATGGAAGGAAATGTACATCCCCAATCACTTGGGATAATCCGGTTGAAAGAATCGTGATTAGACCAGAAATGCTCCAAGAAATGGAGAAGATGGTAAAAAAGGTACAACAAAATTTAAAGGTGGAGTAAGATTGATAGAAAGGCTATGCAGATATGAAAAATACGACATAAAGAATTTAATGTTGGATAACATGTATACCTTAAAGTCAAATAAAGAAAGATCCCATTAAAACTAGGGAATTTTTCAAAGTTGGCACCAAGGTTTTGTGGTTGATTCGAAGTAATAACTTGAATCAGACCAGTGGCATACCGACTAGCAATCCCTGCAAATTTAAAAGTCCATAATGTTTTTCATGTTTCATTATTAAAATGATATATTCACGATCCTACTTAGATCATTGATTGGAACATGGTGCAGGTGGAAATCAAAAGGCGAGTTCCAAGCATAACGTCCCATTCCAGACAAGAAATAAATAGTATGTTAGAATAGCGCCACTGCCCATGTAAAAGTGAAATGGAATAACTTTATCCTTTAGCAGGCTACTTGGGAGCTGGAAAATGAAATAATGAAATCTTATCCAACTCTGTTCCAAGTGATAAATTGAAGTAAAGACTAACACTGAAGAAAATATTATACTTAAGGGGGAGAGGATGTGACATCCTCAAATATTAAAACATTTTATTTTAATGTTTTTTATTTGAAAATAAATTTCCATTTATGGAAATTCATATTTTAAATTATTAAGTCATGTAATTACTGTTTTTGTGATTATTGAGCAAGAGTTTGACTTTCCATCTTTCCTCTTTTGATGGACAAATGTACGAGACAAATATTTTTAATAAATTAAATGTTAGAAACAAGTGGAACAAACAGGTTAAAAGTAGTCGACTAAGACTCCATGAGTGGGGAACATGTTTGAGTTAACTCATATCTTCTCTTTACAAGTTTTAGAAGTTGATTTTCAGAACTATACACAAAAAAAACACAACGAAGGAGTGAAGCTCAATTTTCTTTTATGGAGTCATGGTCTGGCTCGAGGGCGATCAAGACAATTAATCTTGGTTGTTCTACATGAACATGGTTGTTCCATTTGTTTCCAGTTTGAATATTATAGAGATGTATATTATTTGATCAACTATTTATCACATGGAATTACTGATTTCCATATTAGCTACATAATTATTTTTATGTCAATGCATGCATACCATATGTGTTAAATGGCTATTTTCATTGGTACTAATATATATTTATGCAATGGTTATTATAAAACATGAAAGAGGAATCTTAAACTGTATAAGAACTACCATGCAACAGTACTACAATTTTCCTAAATACCTCTCGAAGATTTTATGCACTAATAGATAGAAGTGAATATTGTGTTAATTTTGCAGAAAATGTGTAAATCAAGTTTTCTATTGATAAAATCTATGCATACATAAAGAAGACCATGGAAATTCTTGTAAGTACTACAAATGTATACAATGAGGAATTAAACTCTATGTATATATATAAATACCTTCCTAGTATCGAGATACAAAAACATAATGGGAGCAAGTTAACTCAGCGTTCTTAATTGTGTATAAAAATAATGTATATTGTGAGTTATGTTAATAGTTTGGACTCTATATACATTTTTAATATAGTTGAAGATAAAATATGAGAAAACAACACATGGTGACGCTACGATCACTTCTCTATTATTCAATGAAGACTGATTACATTCTTAAATAGGAAAATAATCTATTGAGTCAGTTACATGCAAGCCACAGACAAGTAGACTCTAGAGACAATGAACTACGAACTTACTCTTAGAACTCACTCTTACTCCATTATTTCCATGTCTCCCACTTAATGGCAAATGGATTGACTTCTACACCTAACATATCCCTAAATAGCTCAAACTTAATCTTTCCAAGAGGCTTAGTGAAAATATCAGCAACATTTTCACTAGTATTACAATACATAAGAGTTATTTCATTTGACTGCAACTTTTCTCTAACAAAATGAAATTGAGCTTCAACATGCTTTGTCCTTGGATGAAAAATCGGATTCTTTGAAATATTGATTGAACATTGATTATCACATTTGATCATTGTAGGTTCCTTTCGTTCTTCTCCAACATCTTGAAGAAGTCTTCTTAACCAAAAAACATCACAAATTGCTGCACACAAGGCTTTATATTCTGCTTTAGTAGAGGACAAAGATGCAGTAGGCTGCTTTTCACTTCTCCATGGAACAACCTCGGATCCAATGCCAAACGCATATCCAGTGGTTGATCTTCGATCATCTAGATTGCCAGCCCAATCAGAATCTGAGTGACCTGTCCACTCAACATCAGATGCATTAGTATATTTAATATCATAATCAAGTGTTCCTTTTAGATACCTGAGTACCACCTTTGTTTCATTCCAATGGATTTCATGAGGTTTCACCATAAACTGAATTAACACACTCACATAATATGAAATATCAGGTCTGGTTGTGGTGAGATAATTTAAACTACCCACCATCTGTCTATACACAGTGTCATTCACCTCCTTCGAACCATCATCACAAGAAATTGTCACATTCTTCTTCATGGGAATAGTAAAAGACTTACATTGATCCATTTTAAATCTCTTAAGTACTTCTCTGATATACTTACTTTGACAAACAAAATTTTTTCATGCATTTCTCCAAACTTCAAGACCTAGGCAATAATGTAACTCACCAAGATCTTTCATTTCAAAAACTTTTGACAACTGCTTCTTGATTTCATTAATTAATTTCTCTGCATTTCCCGTCATTATAAAATCATCAACAGATAAGGAAATCAATACTATATACCCCTTCTCATCAAATTTGGTATACAGATTTGGATCACTTTTTCTCCTCATAAAACACTATTGACTAAATAAAGAGTCTATCTTCTCATACCATGACCTAGGTGCCTGTTTTAGTCCATGCAATGCTTTCTTTAACTTACACACTAAGCGTTCTTACCCCTTTTCCACAAATCCTCCAGGTTGAGTAAGGTAAACCTCTTCCTTTAACTCACCATTCAAAAATGCAGATTTAACATCTAAATGGTGTAGCTTCCAATGGTACTTTGTAGCTAAAGCAATTAACATTCTGATAGTATTCAATTTAGCTACTGGTGCAAATGTTTCAGCATAATCAATACCTTATGTTTTTGAATACCCCTTTGCAACTAGTCTAGCCTTATACTTATCTATACTACCATCTGATTTAAACTTCAGTTTGTATATCCATTTGAATGCAATGGGCTTCTTATGTTTAGGAAATTCAGTCAATTCCCAAATATTCTTTTTCATTATAGATTCATATTCTTCCGCCATTTCATTTCTCCATTCATCATGTTCATTAGCTTCATAAAAAATCATAGGTTCTATGACATTTGAAATGCTACTCATTAGGACATAGTCTTTATACCTCTCAGGTAGTCGAATCTGTCGTGAAGATCTTATCAACTGATTATCTTCCTCCCCAGTTTGTGAAGTCTTGTCTTCACCTCTAGGTGAACTGTGACTGATGGAATTATCCATATCACTGAGTCCTTATTGATGTTGTTGCTGGTGTTGTCACTACGGTGATGGTTTTTGTTGTGGTGGCTGCTGTTGTGGTGGTTGTTGCTACTCTTCTTTAACTCGTTCATCAAGAATTCTATGCCATTCCTCATGACTATTGTTGTCATGATTTCCTGCTTCCTTCTCATGGAAAAGTACATCTCTACTTGAAAATACTTTATGAGTAGAAAGATCAAATAGTTTGTATGCTTTAAATTCATAACAATACCAAATGAAAATACATTTAATGGCTTTAGCATCCAATTTCTTCCTATTCTCCTTTGGAATATGAGAAAAATCTTTACACCCAAATACTTTCAAATTATGAACTACAGGTTTGGAACCATACAAGTCTTCAAAAGGAGTAACATTATCAAGACACCTTGTTGGAATTCTATTCTTTAAATAAACTACAGTGTTTATGGCTTCGACCCAAAATGCATTCGAGAGATTCTTACCTTTCATCATACTATGTGCACACTCTACGAGAGTTCTGTTTTTCCTTTCAACGAATCTGTTTTGTTGTGGAGTGTGAGGTACTGTAAAATGTTGTACTATTCCATTATCTTTGCAATATTTGTTGAAGTCCTTTGATTTATACTCTCCCCCTTGATCCGAATGAAGGATTTTGATGGATTTTCCTATCTTCTTTTCCACCATGGTTCTGAATTCCTTAAAGTACTCAAAAAAATCACTTTTTCGTATAAGGAAGTAAACCCATGTGTATCTCGTGCAATCATCAATAAAGAACAGAAAGTAAAATGAACCTCCTAAATACCTAGTCTGCATAGGCCCACAAACATCAGTATGCACAAGATCTAACACATCTCTCTTTTCCTTATCAATATTAGAGGGGAATTCATCTCTGTGCATCTTTCCTAATGCACATCCATCACATGCAACATTCTCATTCTTTAACATGGGAATTCCTTAAACCATATTCTTTTTCTGTAGTAACAATAAATCAGGATGATTGATGTTGCCATACCTTTGATGCCAAATAATATCTGTTGGCATAGTTGTAGAAGTTAGTGCGTGATGTGCTTTGCTGGTAACATCAATTTTGTATAGGCCTCCTGCTCTGACTCCTGTTGCAACAGTTTGGAAGTGGTCCAAGAGATCCTTTACTATGCAATAATTCTTGAAGAACTCAACCTTCAAGTACTGAGCTGTAATGGTGGAGAGAGAGATAAAAATTTTCTTTATTCCTCGCACATACACAACATTGAGAATGTGACAAACTGTACCATTTGACAATGTCACAGGAATGTCTCCATATCACTTGATCTGATGAGCACGGTCATCTTTAAGATATATGCTCGCACCATTCTGTGTTTCTTTAAAATTAGCATACCAGTTCTTATTACAATTCATATGTACTGATGCTCTGGATTCCACAAACCAGGCATCAGAATCATTTGTTTCAGTAGATAAAGCAGAGTTAGACACAAACAGCCTAAGATCTCGTGATTCAAAATTTGGGGGTTCATCAATATCACCACTAGCAATAAATAATCTAAGATCTTGATTTGAATATTTTTTTTCATAATGACCTGAATGTGTTCTAGGTTTATTCCTAGCCTCATCACTCTTTTTCTAATGACAGTCTGTAACAATATGTCTAGGTCGACCACAATAAAAAATACTCTTTGACTCATTCCTGTCATATTGCATACCATGCTTTGGAGATTGTCTTCTCTGTGATGAACTGCCTCTTTGCCATGAATCGCCTCTCTACCATGAAATTCCTCCTCTACCTCTTCCTCCTGGTCTCCCTCTCGAGGATCTCTTATTTGACCACATTTTCAAATTTGTATTGTGAGGCTTCAAATTCCCGCACCTCTCTTCCTCTTGCAGCAAAATACCTGTTAGTTCTTCAAAAGTAGGAGGTTTATCCCTTGCTGCGAGACCTGTTATGAACATATGATAATCTTCTAGCATACCATTTAAGGTAATAATGACCAGATCAATGTCGGAAATAGTTTCCCATATATTTACTAGCTTGTCTTTCACCACTTTAATACGACCCAAAAACGAACTAACAGATTCATTTCCATCCATCTTAATGCCTAGCAATTTAGTTTTCAGGAACAAAATGTGATTTGTGTTTCTAGTTTCATACAATTCTTTAAGTGTTGTCCATGTTGCAACAAAAGTTGTAGCTTCTCTAATATGTGGAATTATGCTATATTTAACAGACATGTGCAACAATACCTTTTCCTTGTTTTCATGCTTCTCCGAATCTTGGATCTGTGTTGTTGTCACACCTGTAGCCGCATTAGGTTTCACTTTAGTTCCCTTCGCAATGTTCCAGACACCATAGCCTTCCATCAACATCTGCATCTTGAATTTCTAGTTAATGAAATTCAAGCCATCTAACTTCTTGGCTTCATTGAGGTAGGTCTCTGCCAACGGATTCGCCATCGCTGCAATTTAGTCTTTGCAAGTTTCTGTCAAGTTTTCTCATGTGCTGAGCAATCTGTCGCTCTGCCTTCAGATCCACTGATCCAACTCTACCTATGTTCTCATCTTAAATCATGCATGCATCCACTGTTAAATCATAACACCACCTCACATGCATATATCAACCTTTAAACCATGCATACACCTTAATATCCAAAATATCCACTTTTTAAAGAAAAAACTTAACACCACTTTATATATTAAAAGATAATATAAATTTCACATGCATCCACTTTAAATACACATATCCACTTTAATAAACAAGTGAATAACTCCCTTTTCACCTCACTATTTATAAAACTATCATAATAAACTTTATTACTCCACTCCACCTCACTATTTAAAAAAACGATTGCAAAAAGAATATAACCTTCACATTTTTTTTTCCTTCAAACTCCATGAATGCGTAAACATCAACGTTTCCACACCTCACACAACCTTTAGGTTTCTGAGTAGTGTGCCATCGCACCCTTTTAGAGGAGGAACCTGCAGACCTCTAGAATTTACACACCTTACTCACGTGGCTCTGATACCAAGATAAAATATGAGAAAACAACACACGGTGAGGCTACGCTCACTTCTCTATTATTCAATGAAGACTGATTACATTCTTAAATAGGAAAATACTCTATTGATTTGGTTACATGCAAACCACGGACAACTAGACTCTAAAGACAGTGAACTACAAAATGACTCTTAGAACTGACTATTACAATTCACTCTTTCTCCATTATTTCCAAGTGATGATATATCTAAATTAGCTCCATTCAATAGTGGAGGATTAAATCCAAATCTCTGACTAGTTAAAGAAGTCCTTTTGGAGTGGAATTTAGAAGAGAATCTAGTATACAACGTTATATGGAAAAACTCACCTTGGAACCCGAATACCTTTCTTTTGTTGAACTTTGACCTTCATGACAACGATTTTGTTCCAACCTGCAGTGCATGGATAAAAATTCTTAGTATGGAAAATTTTGACTTTTGAACTTTATAAAAATGAAGAACTTAGCAAAAACAGATCACAAGACTTATTTTTTTGTATAGATCCTGGTTTCAGTACCTTTTCTTCCTGTGGATAAACACAACCAGTAATTACTCAAGAAAACCATTACTATAAAAGACGAATTAAAAGGGTCTTCTTTTAATTGTTTTTGTTTTAATATAGTACATGGATCGTCTAATGTAAGGTGAACATAATGGAACTTTTTTAAATATAGTACATACAACGTCCAATGTAAGGTGAACATAATGGAACATAGTAGGCATGTCAAGAAGGCTGATTGCACAATTCTAATGGGTTTCCTCGAAAAGGAAAAGGAACCCATAATTAAAAACTTGTATCCATATAGAGCAATTCAGAAACATGAACATTACATAACCTTTGAATATTTGACTATAACCTTCTTAAAATTTGGGTTTTGTATAGAATCATTGAAAAATTATTGCATACAATTTTTAATTCCTAAAACAAAATTATTGGGTCTGGTGAAATCCGCAATGGAAACATGGATAATGACTTATTTATAAACTCGGGAAAACAATGTTGTAGAAGAAGTTTTTCTTTGTACCAAGAGTACGATAGGAGGTATTTATACAATAGCAATAGGGTCACAACCTCATGTACCAAATGTTTCTTGGTCAAATACATGAAAAAGAATTGGGTCTAAAAAACCCTATGATTGTTTGACATACCTAGGTAACATCTCATCCTTGTAAAATTCCTAAACTCTCCTTATATTATGTAGTATACGAATTTCTTTAAAAAATAGTAAACCCAGTTAAATAAAAAATTTCTATAGCAAGTAATCATGACACTCTTAGACACTAAACCTTGAGTAAGAAAAACAAAGAATTTTTTTTAAACGATGGGTATAATTCATCCTATAAAATTTAAGAGCAGAAACAATAATAATATTGAATAAAGTAAATGGAAGAGAGTTCTCTTCCCGAAAGAGGAATCCACACAAAATATAAGTACCCATACATGGTATACAGAGTAAAAAATATACATTACAATCTTTTCTAAAGATGGAACAGTGTAAAGGAACGTCTTGTTCCTTATAGAGGACTGACCATCA
Source organism: Picea engelmannii (assembly GCA_009831015.1). Lineage (NCBI taxonomy): Eukaryota > Viridiplantae > Streptophyta > Pinopsida > Pinales > Pinaceae > Picea > Picea engelmannii. The sequence goes on along the minus strand of ML777224.1, from coordinate 215,325 downwards.
AATGAAAACACCGACTTGTTTAGAAAGAAAATTTCCATGGTTTATCTATGAGCTCATAAGGAAATCACCACTTATACAATCTCTTAGAATAAGAAAACCAAAAGCCTCCTCTAAAGGTTTCAAAAATCTTACTCTACTAAGAAACTTAAAAAAATAAGAACCAAAGATAATCCATTTCACACAGTGGAGCAAATCTGTAACAATTCGACAAAAATTCTAGTGTAGAGAGAAATAGATTTTGATTGTTGGTTCGAAGAATAAATTTTATCTAAGTTGGGAAATGACCTCCATTGCATCTAGTACTGGAATGTTGAAGGCATTAATTTATACCTACCAACCACCACCAAACTTCGAGAGAGCTCCATCGACATCCACTAATGGTTCGAGATATTTCCCTTCGAGAACTTTCTCGATTTTCTAGATTCTCCAGAGTCTTCCAAAGACTCTATAAATGCAAAGAAAATGTAATCGTGTTGATTATGAAGAAATATAATTTCTTCTGTGTTATTTGTATGTCTTATTTCTACTTCTGCACCCTTCATTTGGTATCAGAGCTTGGAACTGGACTAACTCTCTCACGGGAGGGCCCAGGATCCTGAGAGGAGTCGCCCAACAATGTAGATAGGAGTGAAAGATTTGTTTTCCGCTATATGTCTGTAATAAGTAGAAGACTGATCTGTGTTGACGAACTAAAGCTTCAACAGGCATGCCGCGTGGTTTTTTGACTAGGTAGTGTGGATTTTGAGGAGTGTCCTAAGGAGGCCACAACTTCCAAGATAGCCAAGATCAGTGAAGAGATGCCCGACGAATAGAAAGACTACAGGAGCCATGCATGGGAGACTACTATCGATTTCAGTAAAATCTGTTGATGGTTGTAGAAGAGTCACCTGTAAACTCTAGCCATCATTGGAGGAGGTATGCATGATGGTGAGGTAGACGGTAGTAGCAGTAGCACTCAAATCATGAGGGATAAAATCTTAATCAGAGTCATGGAAAAAGAGAGAGTTGTTGCTGGAGAGGATAATCGAGGAAGGAGAGCAGTCATAGTAGCTCTGCTCCAATCTGCCAATTCTATAGACATTTCCCATATTGCAGAGTTATTCAAAGCTAACGACCGAGAAGTATATCATGCTAGTGTTTTTGCTCGGATTTATTTCCCTCAGAGCCAAGGGAGTGTTAGCCTATGGCTTACCTTTACCAATCACTAAGTCTAAATTGTCACCTATATTTGTATTATTCATTTAGGATATTAGTAATATATCCTCAAGTGATGACTAATGAGTTAGTTAAGATTGCCTAGCCTAGTCATAATGCATGATTTTAGGATCTAGAGCAAATCTCTCTATGAGGTGGCATCACCCATTGTACTATAAATATGTAACATTGCAGTGAATAAAAATGTGTTGGGTATTATGCCTTTTCCGCCATGTTGCTGTTATTGTCTCTATTTTGTCAATTGTTGTTCTTGTGTTTAATTTCTTCAATTGGTATCAGAGCTTATGATCTTAGAGGCTTGGTAACATCTTGGTAGTTTTCCATGGATGGTGAGGTGCAGCCAATGGTGTCAATATGCACATGAACAAAGAGGATCCAAGAAAATTAAGCATGAAGCAGAGGCTAACATTGGCTTGTAAGCAAGTGCCATGAATCTGGAAAGAAGGTCTTGTTTGCAAGGAGCAATGTTGGCCATCTCCCTTTTCTACTAATGATAGACATCCAGAGAAGTGGTACACGCCCTCTTGATCTCTGAATCCATATTTGGCGATCTGGTAATGTACTCTAGTTAAAGCCTATGATCTCATTGCAAGTTCTCATAATGATCAGCTTATCACTATTCTTTTGTGTGCTTCAAATTGATGTGAAATCGATGTTAAATCTGGCAATCTTTTATTAAAGCACAATAGATTTTGTATTCTCTTCAGCAAGCAAAAAAAAATTTTGGGTTGCAGAGCTTCGCAAATATATCAGGGTTTGAATAAGATTAGAGAATACAGATCTACATTCATTTGGGCAGAATTTTTTGATCATTGTGAGGTAATCTCTTGTGGTTCGAAAGCTATTTAATTTGTGAAACAGATCTGCAGTCTTTGCCCATGTAAATCTGAGATCGGGAAGATTCGAATTGCACTTGTGACTTAGATCGGTGGCTTTGCATGGCTACTTAGATCTATTTTTTTGTACCATATCTAGTTTTTTTTACCAATAGTGCCAAGCAAGTTGCTTGCCCCAGATCCCACATCATGACACTTTCCAGCGATCGAGCTCAACTCTCAGCGATAGGATTAATGCCCTACCCTCCATGCATTCATACGACGTATAAAACTATCATATTCTCCTTTTCCTACGCAGTCGGCCATATGGATCTTGCAGCGACACATTTTGTTTATAGCTCTGTATGGTGCATATTCCAGAAAACCCCAATGCACATCTCAGGAGATATACAAGCGTAATGAATAGATCCTAAGATCCGAAGCTTTTGGTGACCATTGATGACGAGAGAGGCATGATTTTTTTATGGTTAATACAGAACAAGAGATTCTATGGTGTAAATTTCCTAGTGACGGTGATCCTGTAGCTTAGTGTGGCTCAAAAATAGGTACAAGCTCCTTTACCAGTGTTTTCCATCCAAAATTGTTGTGAATGGATGTGAATTGATCTACAACGCCCGAATTTCGAACCCTTGACCTGCCTGACATTTGAAGGCTCTAGGGTTTAGAGTGTAATTCTCGAAATCCGTAACAGGTTGCTGCTGCCCGACAAGCTCTTTTTAATTTCCTATATTTGCATGGGTTTATCCCCAATCCACGGGGGATCCTTTATGTTCCAATCGTGAATGATACGGATGCAACCATGTTTCGAATATCCACACACACAGAAAAAATATCAGATCTTTGGTGTTAAATAATTGTCGAAGGCTAGCAATAGAAGGTGCTAATACCTCTATGCTCGAGTCGTGAATTACTGAAAGAGTTATTGCTGCCAATCTCGTGAGGAAGGATGATTCTAGTTGATTAATTGAGTCCTGGATCAATAAAACTACAGATGCATGAAATCAAGGTGTAGTTTGCAGAGTGGGGCATACCGGATTTATTGACATTTCGAAGTCGTAATCGATCTCTACCTTGGTATCAAATCAATGCTTCTGATATGAACCCACGCCCTCAATAGCTAAGATCAATGTTGTTGATTTGGTCGATAGCTGGAATAATTGCAGAGACAGTTGTAGAAGATGAAACTCCTGAGGGCAAGGAGATCTAAATACAAAGATCGATCAGGCAGGCGTGGTGTTTATGGCTACTGGATCCCTCACCACTTCCTCCTCCTCCAGTATTCCCAGATCGATTCTCCGTGTGTAGCGCTTTTCGGCGATACAAAAACCTCTACAACAAGCTTTTAGGGTTTCAAAAAAAATTTTTAACGCGTTTCCGGCTTGAAAACAATAAAGTGTTGAAGCAAGCATAGGTAGCTTTTGGTTTGGTTTGGCAACCACCAAGTTACGATGGATTTTGGTGAGTACAATTATTTGGAGAAGACCGTAGAAAACCCAGATTCTATCTCTGCATAAGGTTGCAACGGAAATTATCTCCGAAATGGGGTTCTTCGAATCATCACGATCTCCCTGTACCCCTGCGCAAGGAAGTAACTATCCATGTACACAATCAATAAGATGTCCTATACTGTTGAATTGGTTGTTGTTGAAGATAGATTGAGGGGTTCATAGAGATTTTCTAGACTGGTGAAATTCTGGTTTGACTACAGCGATTGTTTTGTGTGCCATTGCAAGCGTATGTATCAGATCCAGACAAGCGCAGGGCAGCTGACGAGGTTAGAGGAATGGAACTGTGTGCATGTGATTGCTGTTGTTTTTCGCTGCCACACTGGAGGGCGATGATTGAGTCTATATACAATTATAAATTATGAAGATTTTTTTATATCACTTTACTCTTCCATTTTAACATGGTACAGAGAAGCCAAAGAAGAGTGAGTTGAAGCCTTGATGTATAAGGGAGATTGAAAAATTGAGAAATATTGATTGTAAAAGGGGTTGAAGTCTTGATGAGAGTTTGGTGAAAGTTTTTTGTCACAAGAGTATCGAGCTAATTGTATTTGGGCTTTGTCATGAGAAGGATATTATAATAAAATTGAATTTTTTTGTGTGTGTCCTAGATCCGCCCGAAATTGAATAAGGGGATCTTAGGTACACCTTGTGTAGTGTGTGTTGGTGATTTTTTTCATGGTTCTCTTATGAGTTAATTTATGTCTAGTTTTGATGTTATCCCACATACACGGAGTACAAAGAAGGTAAATGAAATAAGCCCACAATTAATGTCAGTGAAGCACATACAATCCAGTATAAGCAATCAAAACACATGTAATCAAGCAGCAACAAAGAATAT
>ML777224.1:194996-210805 GCA_009831015.1 Picea engelmannii | reverse complement strand
AATAGTTTTCTTTGTAAGTGTGAAATCAAAATCAAGTTGAATTGCAGTGTAATTTTCAGGTGCATTCTCGGCTGAGCCCGACACCAAAGAGTCATTATGATTTTGAGTCGCAATTAACAAGGTTGAGTAGTTTAACTCAAATCCTTGTAAACATCATACGTTTGGATGCATTTTCGGTGGTAACCGACATCCCCAACTTGTTGAAAATTTCAAGCGAGCGTGAAAGTATAAGAAAGTGAGTTTTTGGAAGCAAGTTCAAGCGAGCCAGTTCGAGTGAAGCAATTTCAAGCGAGCGTGAAATTTTAAGAAAGAAGAGTTCAAGCGAGTGATTTCAAGCAAGCACGAGTGAAAGAATAACGGGTAAAGGAGGAAAGTGTTTACAGAACGCCTCTCAAGAAATCAAAGAGTTGCAAGAGTACAACCATGAATTACAAGATCAAATTGATATGAAAGATAAATTGATTAAAACACTTGAGATGAAGTTAATTCAAAACCAAAACATAATTGATCACATGATTGATACAATGCAGTCAGTAAATGATCTTCGAGATGAAATTGAAATGAAGAATAAATTTCTTGATGCACTTCAGATAAAGTTAAGTGAAAAGCAGAATCAAATTGATGACATAATTGATGTGACATCTGTCGAAACTCAAAAAGTTGATGCAAGTTGTGACATAGAGGATCTCATAGAGAAGTTTGATGCAAGTTGTGATGCAGCAACAAGAGCCTAAAATCCAGACATTTGTAGGTTTTGATCTGGTAAAGGAACTAGAGGATTTTAAGTCAAAGGCATCCTCGCTAGAGTCAATAATTGAAAAAAAAAATATGGTTTAAGAGAAAAGGAATCACTCATTGCCGAAAGAGAGAAATTACAAGTTGGTTTGATTGTCTGTTTTATTTCAATATGGTAAATATGGTGAAGGCATGGTGGCATGGTCATATATTCAAAATATGTTAATGATTGTATCTCATTAAAAAAAAAAAGCGCTAAAAGGGTGCCTATTCACTCCTATTACTAATATGTGAAAGATAGGTGCATGTTAGACACCTTACATTGTTGTAAGTATTGTTTCAAATGGTCACTCGAAGAGTACAAAAAGGTATTGTGTATGTAAAAGGGTCCTCCTTTGGAATTGCAATTGGAATTGTAAACGGGCATTGAGTATATAAAGAAGTTATTTGGAATGTTCATGTAGGATTTCCTCTTGTCAAGAGGAATTTGAGTCAAGTTGTAAGAGGAGAGAGAAGGTCAAGGTCAAGTGACTGAGTCTTTGAATGAGTCTAAAATCTTTGTGAAAAGGCATCTTGAAATGTAAGTGTGTGAAAATGAGTATGTTTGTTAAAGTTAAGTCCAAATCAAATGATAAGTGATATAAACACATGGCAAGTGGTGCGTTAATTAAGTTTGTCAATCCATTTTCATAGGCTGTCTTGTTGGATCTTAATCAGCTCCAGCAAGAAACATATCCATATTGAAAGGAGAAACAAAACATAAAAGAGAGACTCATGATGTAGAAGATAAAGGGTGATAGAAGAAAAAAAAAATGGATGGTGAAAGACAAGGAAGAAAGACTCTCATTGGAAGAGGTAAAGAACAAAGAAGACTCCAAATGAAGTTATGTAATGCTTAATGATGAGATGTAAATGGGCATATGTAATGGGCTTGTAATTTGTTGGGCATTTAGTAAAGAATGTGAAATTTTTGTACCTGAGATCAAATGATGCATATATGTTGTAAGGGGTGCATGATCGGTAGTACCCGACACCATAAGTTGAAGTTGTAAATCTTAGCCCTAGGCATAGGCAAGCTATATTCCCCAAGAGGTTTTGGTCCAAAGTTGTAAAGATTAGCCATAGACAAGGCAAGCTATATTCCCCAGGTGTTTAGTAAGCCCTGTTGAGATAGGCCTACATGTATTAGAGTGATCATGTAGCGTGTATCCCTCTTAGGCATAAAGAGTGGATTTGGCATCAAGTTGTGGAATTAACCACTAGGTAGGTACGAGGGCGGTAAGGTGTACTCGTATCTAAGTTTGATGGTGATCGGAGAAGTTAAATCTTCGATTAAGGGGAGGAATGTGAGATTAAGTAATCTTAGAGTGTGAGTTGATTAGTACCAAGTTATGACTAAAGGAGTCTAATGTATTGATGAATCATGTACGTGAAAAGGATACCTAGAGAACTGGCGAGTACAGCGGATGGTACCCATGTATCTCGGTAGATGGATCTCTTTATATATGGACATCAATGATTAGTTGTTTGTAGGTGCAAAAGGAAGATGCAAACGTTCGAGCATTAATCAATGTTATGTAGGTACAAAGAAGAAGCAAAAAATGTTTGAGGATGAAACTCATCATGCAAGGTTCGTGGTCAGCCAAAACCACCAGTAAGTAAAGATTGTGGTCAGCTAGAAACCACTTGATGTGATGGTTCCTAAGCATTGTAATGGTAGCACAATGAAGGAAGCCCAACCATATGAAGATAAAAAAATTGAATATGATGACATGACTCAGATAAAGACCTAACCAAGACATGTATTTGTTAAGGAGGAGACATTGCAGATTAAAGGAGCAAATTGCAAAGGCTTTAGCACAAGACTAATTTGATTATTTGATAGAAGCATTGGGCATTATAAATATTGATGTAAGATGTAATTAGTAGTAGAAATTAGGGGGGAGTGTTGGATGTATTAATTTCTACCTACCAACCACCAGCAAACTTCCAGAGAGCTCCACCGACATCCATTGATGGTTCGACATATTTCCCTCCGAGAACTTTCTCGATTCTCCAGATTTTCCAAAGTCTTCCAAAGACTCTATAAATGCAAAGAAAATGTAATCATGTTGATTATGAAGCGATAAAATTTCTTCTGTTTTATTTATGCTTCTGCACCCTTCACGGAATAAGTTCCTAAGAGTTCAAGGAATTCTCCAAAACTCAATAATAACAGGGAAACCAATACTTCAAACCTTGCCTCCCGAAATGACGGATATTAGGGTTCTTTCACCCAAAAAATCTTCTTCGTAAGTTGAGTTACCTTGATCACAACACAAGGTATGCTTAGCTTTGACTCATTTTACTTCCTAATCTCGAAGTTGGAGATGCCATGTGATAAGAACGACTTGTTTTCTTTTGGTTTGGTACAATGCATGGGGTTTCTCCAGTACTGTCTGAGCACATAGTAATGACACAACTATCACATTTTTTTGTGACACTCAGACCCATCCTAGTCATAATCCATGCGGGATTGTGAAATCCCCAAGACAATCATGGAATCCTTTCATGTCCAATGGGTAGATACATGCTGTAGTGCTTATTTTTTACTAAAGTATTAAGAGTACCTTTTACCATATGCAACATGAGGTAAGACCTTCCAAATTCACTTTAATACGTGAACTCTCTCTAAGCACTAGAACGATTTGTGGTTAATTATGATTATAAACACCCTCGAAATTTTTTCTCCATGACTGATTCTATGGTTATGCTACAAGCCTTCAAAATCCTAGCAAGGAACAAGGGGTTATACCCTCAGTTAGTAAACCTTTTGAAAACTCTCTTAATAAAGGTAGGATTGAATTTGAAATCCTTTCCAAACCATTGTACTTAGCTTATCATAATAAAGCAGGTTGTGATAAACATCTATACATAACTTCTAAAATAAAGTTTGGTTGGAACAAAGAATTTGGATTCCATGATAATAACAATAAGGTTATGTTTTCTCCTTATTTCCTTAACCAAAAAAAATATTAATTAGTGAGTTATGGGGTACATTACACAACTCGTGCATGTTAGAATAAGCTTACTTTAGTAAGTTGTTAGTAGATTGGGTTGGGTTTGTTGAGTTGTTGAGATATCTTCTCAACCACTCCCTCCAAATATGGAATCGATTGGATCTGAGTCCAACTATATATGTACGTATGTGTGTGTGCAATACAATCAATTATTGTGTGTTCTTCCTGTGTGCCTCTGCTCTCTTGGATTTTAACTTGGTATCAGAGCTAGGACAGCCCTGACTCTCTCACGAGAGGGGATGGAATATGAGATAGATTGAGAGATGATCCTCTGTACATATGTAGAGTAGCAGAGTGTTGAATTTTTTGATTGCTGTGTGTTACCTTAGTTCTGTGTGCAAATCTCCCTGAAAGAGCCATATCGCTGCGTGACCAGATTAGACAGATATCTATATCGTTGATTGAGGAATCGTTTGCAAGTCAGATCCACTAATTCATGTGATCAGAGGAGCCTGTGTGCATGTAAATGCGAGCCATCATCCAAACAAAAAAATCCACCCTAGATCTTTAGAAAAATCCGACATATTTCTCTGTTGTTTGTTGTGGAGCTCACTGCACAAAGATTGTTGTACAAGAGAACTGTCTATCTGCCTGCGTGAGTTTGAAAGGAAGATGTTGTGTCTGTATGTGACATCGCTGGTGATTGGAGTGACTATCATGTGTAGAGAGTCACCCGAGGAGCAGAAGAACCATACGATTTAGAGAAGAAATGGAATCACGTTATATGAAACGAAGTCAGACCTATTGCAAATCCGTTAAGCGTGGCAGAAGTCAGCCTTATAATAGAGCCGTCAAGTAGCTGGGAAATGAAGTCGCTTCTAATCTGGGAGCCAGTATTCAGCTTGCAGATTTCTGGAGGCATCATCGAATATTTATTTCATGATGGGTTTGTTGTTTTGTGAAATTTGTTATGTATATTTATTTTTATATTGTTTAAGTTGCGTTATGAAGAACCAATCATAAGAACAGAGTGATGCAATTCAAGTTAGTAGTTCTTGACCCGTTGTGCTCCGGGAAAGAACTGATTGCTGACTTAGTTATGTCAATTTCTGTTACATGTTGATGTGACCGTTGTGCTCCGGGAGCATTAGTACAAGTTATTTTGTGTTAAGAGGTCAGTTGTGAAATCGATTGCTGAAAACATTTTGTACCTAGATCACTGTCCTATCTTACTGTCGAAATTTTCTCTTCGGGGGAATTTCACAGATGGAAGTTGTATCCATAAAATGGTTCAGTATTGACACTGTCCTTCGGGAGGTTGAGAAGCGTCAGTTTTACAAAGAGTGTCAAAGATGGTCAGAAGCATTTTGACTTTAAATGTGTCAGTGGGAAGCTCGAATGTGTGGAGAAGAAAGAGCGGAAACCGAGTAATTGCAGAGTGAGTTTCAGTGCTGAGGAAGACCAAATCAGACAGACAACAAATAGATGAAAGTTCTAGTATTGTAATATTTTGTGTTGTGTTGTAATTTGTAAAGTAAGCATTAAGGGAGGGTGTTAGAATAAGCTTACTTTAGTAAGTTGTTAGTAGATTGGGTTGGGTTTGTTGAGATGTTGAGATATCTTCTCAACCACTCCCTCCAAATATGGAATCGGTTGGATCTGAGTCCAACTATATATGTACGTATGTTTGTGTGCAATACAATCAATTATTGTGTGTTATTCCTGTGTGCCTCTGCTCTCTTGGATTTTAACTGTGCAAATCAATTCAATCTAGTAAAACCATGTAATATATTGACACGCCAAGCCCAATTCCATTAGAATTTGATCAACGCTCTTCTAGTTACAGATATACCTCCATCCAACACTAAATCTCACCTTAGATTCCCGTTAATTTCTGGTGGAAATAGTTGAGCAATGGTGTTCGATTTTGATTTTAGATATGACACTCCTAGTGACTATTAGTTGAATCACAATTGTTGAAGCCACACATCTACCAAGTTTTCTCATATCTAAAGATTTCTTATAGGGTATCTTCATATTATGCAGTGTGAGTGATTATTTTTCTCAACAATAATAAAGACTCGGTATAGTATTCTCACAAGCGATGCACACAAAATTTTTGAACCAGAACTAATTCTTGAATCGTAGATGACCCCATTTTCCAGCCATATTATGCCTTGTACTTCTGTCAAGAACATCAATTTCAACCATTTCTGCAGCTCCATAATTCAATACATTTTGGACAACCTCAATGGCTATGTCTTCTTTCTTTTAACAATACCGACTCTCTAGAAGTTTCCCATATGTTCAATTCACATTATTTAGAACAATAACTTAATATTACAAGCTCTAAAAGATGACAGTCATTCGATTCGACTCACGTTGATGATTTTTACCTCACTTTACTTATACATATATTTTTCCCTTCTAGGTGCCCCACCTATAAGACTTTAGAAATGCAATGCAAGGAGTGAAACCATTATAAATTACTTCAGAAATGAAATGTAAGGAGTGAAATCATTATAAAGTATTCACATACCTAAAATCCATATTACTCATGGACTCGCATACCCACAACCCCGCATACCTATATATCCACATTCCCGCATTCCCACAACCCAAATATCGACAAGCCTGTATATTGTGTACCAAATGACAGTTACGATTGAATGCGTGACATGCACCAAAAATCTGAAGGGGAAATTTTGAATAGTAAATTTTCCATAATATGTGAAGGGGTACTTACAAAAAAATATCAAATTTATACACACAATCCTCACACTTACACAAGGGCATTGAAAGTAGAAAAAAATGGAGAGCAAGAAAAAGCGAGTTATTCTGTGGACACACTGTGAACTCATTGTCTCATGACAGTAAGAATTTACAGTGGTATATAGCATATAAATGGTATTTTGAATTGCTTTAGGAAGACAAGCTCAAAGCATTAATTTATTGAGGTTAACAAAAAGGGAAAAACCCCTATCCCTTTAAGACCAAATATGTTCAGAAGGCTGCCGTGTCTCCCAACACTAGACACAGTCCTGAAGATTTTTGAAGAAGATTCTTTTTGGACGGTCAAGGTGGAAGCATTAGTTTACTCAAGGAATTAATGGTTAACCCTTGGTCACATACTCGAACATCAATGAAATAAGAACATATATATTGTCTCAACCATTCAAAGATTTTTTCTGGATTTTCACGCAATTGGTGTGTCAAGACTCAAGGGTGTATGTCCCTAGGTATGTCCTTTATTTACTCCATTACTGAGTAAAGATATGTTCCACATTTGATTGGGCCTCGGTCATATGAAATGATATATCCCATCAATTGTCTAATTTTATTCAAACTAAGAGGTTGTTCATGTCCTCTTATTTGGTTCTCTCTCTTTCTTACTACAATACATTCGAGGAAACTCCCCAATGCAAATTTTTAATAAGACTCTGCTCAATTCATGCACCCTACAATATGGAGGCACACATAATAATTTTGTTTTTACCCAAGCCAAGATTCCTTCATCAAAGAATGCAGATGCATGCTCACACAGACTGGACTAACCATGGTTACATAAGAGGTCTTGGATTTTCTCAAGGGAAGGTAGTGTGTGTATTTGAGGAACAATGCACATGTACGTAACGCTTTTTGGTTTCGAAGGGAAACCCCTACTTCTTCTTAGGTTTGTTTGTGACATATTTTTGGTGTATGATTTGTGAAAACACTATAGGACATGGTCCTTGTTCTTTGATAATAAGAGGAAGAGACACTTTATTCTCATGCTACTAAAAATGGTTGGTATTAAAGCCAAAATCTCCTCAAGTATCATTGAAATGGTAGCACTCTTTGAATCCTTTAATATGAAAGAAGCATAAGCCCTCAATATCTTTGACCGAGAAGGAATTTTCATATCCCCTATGCTACTAATTGATTATGCCTCAATTTCCAATAAGGTGCAAGAAATTTCATAATTGGACAATGACAATAAAGACTCATGTGTCCAAGCTAAGGTGACAACTGCCTCAAGAAAAAATTATTGCCAAAAAGAGGAAACAATTGGCTCAGTAAGATGCACATACTAGGGTAAGTTCAAACATTGGTGTAGTGGAATTCTCTCCCCTAGAATGAAACAATAAACCACAACATATCCAAACAGGTAGATCCATAGCCAACGTCAAAGGTGTCATAGTGCACCACACCCATAAGAACCCCTCTACAAGCCACAAGGAATAGGACCCATAAGAACCCCTCTACAAGCCACAAGGAATAGGATATTTGTGTAGGTGGAAAACAAAAAAAATCAAGGATGTGACGACAATGGAGATGGTGGGGACCTCCTATGATACCAATTGGAGGCTACACACATGGTTACCCATCTCCCCAAAAGAAAAAGGAATGGAAGTGAAGGTGTTTCTCTAGATCGTGATGGTTTAGATTTCTACATAACTAACATGCATATTTATGAAGTCAACAACATGCTCACATGGGATGAAATTCAACTAGCATAGCGAAATTTGATAGTAGCATGAGGGTCGAACTGTGTTTTAGGAAGAGTATTCTACTCGTCATCATGCTAGGTATGACAAAAAACCCAAAAATCTTCCTATTGAGAGAGTGAATATGAAGGATAAAAGGTGACAAGAAAATGAAGCTATGAAATTGAAGTTAGGGTGTTGAAACCTTTAGGGGTTATCAATATTGATCAAGCCATTGGTAATTCTCTATATCACTTGAGAACATAGAAAGAGATAGAGAATGAGAGATTATAAAAGACGGTAAGGGAACCTAAAGCTTCCCTTAGCCCATAGCCATTATTTGAAAAACTATTAGCTATGATGGTTCCTTAGGAGGTCCCTGAAGAAACGGTTGGATCAAACTCTAAAGTCAATAGATCCACAAAAAATTTCAACGATATCAAGGGATATGTAGTTGAAAATACTGAAAAAATACTTTTCGTTATGTGGAATGCTTTGGAAATATTTACCAAATATGGTGTCATAGTCGGAAGGATTCATTCCCTAAGTGAATATCTATAAGAGGATTTATGCAATGAAGAGAATTTAGCACATTCATGGACAGAATATCCAACATGGATGAATATGTAAGGTGAAAGCATGTCCTTCCTTCTAAAAGTTGGTAAAGGAAATACAAGTGAGATGGGTTGGGATAATCGACACTTTTCTAGAAATGAGTGTCGCGTATGATTCATTGATGGACAAGAAGTGTATTATTTTTAAAATCTCTTGATATTATAAATAAGCTAGAATGTCCCATTTTAATAAAGGAATCGTTGTTTTTAAATAAGGATCATGTGGAAAAAGAATTGGGTGTACTATGTGTCGCATGGTGAACAAAATTTGATGAGCTTGCAAACTTTCTAGAAGAGGAGCTAAGATGATGGTTGGTCATTTTTATGAACAAGAATGAAGATAAATCATCCTTAGCACATTGGTAGTGGGATACATTGAAGAGCATTGAGGATGACATATTTGTAGTTAAGGCCAAATGGTGCATTAAACGCAATCACTAATGCATCGTAATATTGAAGTTCAAAGAAACAATTATGTGAATTCCACTAAATATGCGCCCTCTTATATAGAGAATGAAAACATGGCCTAAGGGACTGTTCTCTACTCCATTTTTGTAATTATAAGCTTTGTTTGAACCATTACCCTTAACTTTTCTTCCTTCTCAGTTTTCAAATCATCTAGTCCTATCATTCGAGCATTCTTGTTTGCAAGAATGATTTTGGACTGCCTCTCTTTATCTTCTTCGTTTCCTCTGTTTTACATATATGGTCCATGGGAGGTCCATCCTAGCCCACTAGGGAGAACACATTTTTTATTTATCGTTTAAATATCATGAATATTGTGTAGCGGAAATTTGTGGCATCCATTTTATTTGATATTGAACAATAAGTTTGTACATATTTTTTGAAATCCCACAGAGAGCTATATGGGGGATCATAAATTTTGTGGTTTCAGACTTCTACTTAAGAATCAAATCTTGAGAATGAGTTTCCTTTAGATCCCTAGTATATGAATGTTGCTAAATCATTTAAAGTTCTCTGAAAAAAGGGTAATTTTTTCTACCTTGTATCTTGCAATGATGATGCAAGTTGTCTAATAATAGAAACAATTTATCTTTCTTCATTTTTAAAATTTTGATCCTTTGAATCTGAGCTTTGTCTGGTCCACTTCGAGACATTAAAGAATATATCTTTGGTTTAAAAAATACCTTGGGAGATTGTCTTGTGATGCAGGAGCATCATTATCACATCAAGAAAAGTAGATGTGGAAGAAAAGTTGACACTTAAACGCATTGAAAGAGACAAACCGACTCTTAACTAGCTTGGTAGCGGTTTGAAGATCATTTTGAATCTCTCGTTAATTAATTAGTTGTATGTAAAGTCGGGCCACTATTTTTAATTGATGGATTATTGTAAATCCTTACATGACTGTAATATATTATAGGTGTAGGATATTAGCCCGTATGAGTCATTGGGTTGCATTAATTAAGCTGAGTAGGTAACCGCTGGAGTAGAAGGTGATAGAATTTAGATAGGAGGAAGAAGAGAGAGAAACCTCTGGGTCCTTAGATAATTTTTCTAATTATAATGACTGTAAGAGATAGAGGTGTAATTATTTTTTTTGGAATGATAGAACAAAGGAAGTTGATCCAATTGTACAGTGTTGATACTGTTTACAAGTTTACTGTTGTTATGAATTTTGTGGGTGTATGATGTTCATCGTGAATGGATGAAATTATGAATAATTGAATAAGTTTCAATTGTTTCTCTTTTGTAATTTATTCAAGGACTGCATATTGAACGCAAGGAGTGCATGAGAGAGAGTCTTGTTCGACTTGAATCTCAGAAGAGATAGCGTGGAACTTTTGTATGCAAAGTGTGCATGTTAAGCGAAAGGAGTTTGTATGCAAAGTATTTGGCTTGGAGAAGTAACTTAGGTTTTTCTTGCAAGAAAGTACAGAGGTCGGTTGCAAGGAGTACACAGGACCAGAAAATGACTAAGTGTTGAAGAAATATTTTAGTGAAGAATTTGCAAAGGTTGGGCCATGTGAAGGGTGAAGATCTATCCAAGAGTTGTCGAATTATTTCAAACCATTGGATTTAGGAAGAGTGCACGAACTTTAAACTCTGTGTATACATAAGAGAAGAGATCATTGAAGTTTTGAAGGAGACAAGGGCCATTGATTTAAGGAGAACACGTGTCGACAAATTGGGAGATATAGGTAAATTGCAATTGGGTTTCAATTGAGAATTCAAATTGTCGAAACTCAAAGACTTGAAGGATATGTGAATCATCTAATCCGGAAGGATACGTGGCGATAGATTATGAACTCTGGAGAAATCACTTCGAGATTTTCAAATTGAGACTTGAAACTCCCAAAGCCTGGTGAGCTGAAATAAATGTTGACCATTGGATAGTCCGAAGTAAATTATGGTTGTCTGATTCAGGAGGACATGCGACAAGAAGCCATGCATTTGAGAGGGAAAAAAAGGTTGAAATTTGAAACTCCTGAAGTCATAATTATGAAATAAATCACAACCATTGATTTAGAAGGGTTAAATTTGATATGTAGATTTTGAAAGGACAGATCTGAGCCATCCATTCAAATGCATTATCAATATTGTGAGATCGATGGTTATGAAGAATTGTGGGGATAGAAAGTGATCATAATTTTATAACTTGAGAGTGTTACACAATAGAAACCGTGGTATTACAAATTGGACACGTGGCGTTTGGTGATTAATTGTGGGGAGAAAAGTGGATTGATCCCAAACCACTTTCAACCATGCCTATAATTGTGTATGGACATAACCCAAGGTCATATGTGGGAAGGAGCTAATGGTGGAGGAGCTAGCGCTTGAACACTAATCGCCCAATATTGCGAAGGAAGAGATCGTGAGTGTCATAGAACTTGTACTCAAAGGATGAAGAGACCTATGGTTATTTACAAGCAAGACCATTAAGGTTTCAGAGAGCTAATTCAGCTCTGAGAATTGAAGATCCTTGACCAGTAGGTCACGTACCCCAAGGAGAAGGGGGGTTGGCATCAAGTGTTATCAGAGCCTGAAAAAAAAACTTGAAGTTGTATTTTTTGTGTTAGGAGCAGTTGAAATAATTCCGCCAAGGATACACGTAGATCTACATATAGTAAACCGTGTTGTAGGAAGGGAAGTGAGAGAACTTTATGCAAGGTTGGAAGTGATGGAAGAAATGAAAAGGAGAACATCTGTTGCTGGAGACGTCAGTGATGCAGAGAGTGAAGAAATACAAGTTGAAGAAGTTATAGGGGAAGATGCAGGTGATGAACGCTTCTTGAAATTTGTTATGGAGTTGGGAGCTAGAGCGAAGATGGATGTCTCAATGTATGAAGGTAATTTAGATGCTGAAGAGATATTGGAATGGATAAGGTCCATGGATAAGTATTTCAACTATGAAAATGTCGATGAAGGAAAGAGGGTGAGACATGATGTCACCAGATTAAAGGGACATGCAACACTATGGTGGGATGAACTGCAGGCAGAGAGAGGGAGCAAAGGTAAACAAAAGATAAAGAATTGGGATAGAATGGTAGCCAAACTGAAGGCTAAATTCATACCAAAGGATTACCAGATAAATTTATTCATAAAATTGTTGAACCTGAGATAGAGGCCACGTATGACAGTGAAAGATTATACAAAAGAATTATATAGGGTGAATATTAGGACTAGACAAAGGGAGAAGGATGATGAAAAAGTTGTCAGGCATATAAATGGATTGAGGTATGAAATCCAGGATGATATTAGTATGATGACTGTAAGGACAGTGGAAGATTCTTATCGGATTGCATTGAAGGTAGAAGAAAAGTTGGCCAGGAACCAGAGTCAAGAAAGAAAAAGCAGAGGCTCAATTAGAGGTATGGGAATTTTCTATGATAAGGCACCGAAAACCAAGGATGAGATTGAGAAATCATATAGTCACTTTGAAAGAGGAGGAAGTTCCCGAAGAAGACCGTTTGGTGGGAGAAATTATTTTCCTCAAGGAAGAGGAAGAGTTAGAGGAGGTGGAGTTAAATGTCATGCCTGTGGAAAGACATGACACATGTCTTGGGAATTCCCCAAGAGGAAGAAAAAAGGAGGAGGAGAATTACACATTTATGAAGCCCAGAAGAATGTGGAAGGAGAAGCAGCAGAAGGAGGAGGAGAATCACACATTTATGAAGCCCAGAAGAATGTGGAAGCAGAAGCAATAGAAGGAGGACATAACCTTATGATGAGGAAAGTTCTTCTAAAGCTTGAGAAGGAAACAAAAGGCTCAGTTCAGTGAACGGATTTGTTTAGGACTGCTTGTAAAACAAAGGAAAAAGTTTTCAAGATTATTATAGACAGTGGGAGAACTGATAATTTAGTACCTATAGAAATGGTCGAGAAGCTGGAGATGGATAAAACTGCATGCCCAAGTCCATATAAAGTATCGTGGTTACATAAAGGACATCGAGTAATGGTAAGTCAAGAATGAAAAGTTGAATTTAAAATAGGAGGCTATAAAGATGATATTTTGGGTGATGTAATTCCTATGGATGTTTTCCATATTGTGTTGGGGAGACCATGGCAGTTTGATAGGAATGTCATTCATGATGGGAGGAAAAATACTTATACTATGGAAAAAAGTGGTAGAACCCAGATGTTACTTCCAATAGAAGAGAATAAACGAAAGGAATAAGCCAACGCAAGAATACTTCTCATGAGTGGGAAGGAACTCTTGAATGAAATCAAGAAAGATCAAGAAATGCAATTCGTTGTAGTGAGGAAGCCGAGAGTTATCCTTACCAATACTTGTATGGATGATTTTCCTGAAGAAATCCAATAATTGTTAGAGATTTTTTATGACATAGTAGTGGATGAGTTGCCTCACTCATTACCACACATTAGGAGTATTAACCACCATATTGACTTGATTCTAGGAGTCATTTCTCCAAACAAAGTGGTGTATAGGTTGACACCTTGAGAGAATGAAGAGGTTAAGAAGCAAGTTCAAGAGTTTTTCAATAAAGTTTTAGTCAGGAAAAGTCTAAGCCCATGTGCAGTGCCAACTGTGTTAAGTCCTAAGAAGGATGGAGGATGGAGAATGTGTACATATTTCAGAGCCATCAACAAGATTACCATCAGGTATAGATTTCCTTTACCCAGGATGGATGATTTGATGGATTTTTTGAGTGGAGCAAGTTATTTTTCAAAATTATAATTGAAGAGTGGATATCATTAGATAAGGATGAGAGAGGAGGATAAATGGAAGACAACATTCAAGACAAATGAAGGTTGTTTTTAATGGCTAGTCATGCCATTTGGATTGACAAATTATCCAAGCACATTTATGAGGTTGATGAATGAAGTATTGAAAGACTTCATAGGTAAATTTGTCATTGTATATCTGGATGATATATTAGTTTTCAGAAAAACAAAGGAAGAACATCTAAAGCACTTTACATTAGTGATGAGGAGGTTGTAGCGAGAAAAGTTGTTAATAAATTTGAAGAAAAGTTCTTTTATGAATACATAACTCATATATTTCGGTTTTGTGATCTCTTTAAATGAATTAAATCTGGATCCAGAGAAGGTGAGAGCAATCAAAGAATGGTCGTCACCTAGGAGCATATTTGAGGTGATAAATTTCCATGGGTTAGCAAGTTTTTATAGAAATTTTTTCAGAAACTTTAGTGGTATATATGTACACATGATGGATATTGTGAAGAAGAAACATAAGTCCTTTAATTGGACAGAGCGAGATGAGAAAATTTTCAAGGTGTTGAAAAAGAGGATAACAGAATTTTGGAAAAACATTTCAGGTGAGATGTGATGGAAGTGGAATAACCATTGGAGCCGTCTTGAGTCAAGATAATAGGCCAGTTGATTATTTTAGTGAGAATTTGAATGACACTAAGGAAAAATATTCGACATATGACCAAGAGTTTTATGCAGTGATTCAAGCTTTGAAGAAATGGAGACATTATTTAATTCCAAAAGAGTTTGTCTTGTATAGTGATAATCAAGATTTGCAATTTATTACTAGGCAAGAGAAGTTGAATTAGAGGCATGCTAAGTGGGTAGAATTCATGCATAATTTTACTTTTGTCATTAAACATATTTCTGGAAGTGTTAATAAAGTTGTAGATGCTTTGAGCAGGAGGAGTTTGGTTGTACATGAATTCCAAGTGAAGAACTTAGGATTTGAGCAACTTAAGGAAATGTATTAGGAAGATCCAGTTTCTAAGGAGACTTATGAAGCATATGGAATTCTTTTGTTGAGGTATAACAACTCATGGGCAGTATATTTGATCCACGATGGATTTTTTTTTAAAGGAAGCCGATTGTGCATACCAATATTCTCAATGGGAGATAATTTATTTAAAGAAAAACATAGTGGAGGTTTAGCCAGACATTTTGGTCATGACAAAACATTTGCACAACTAAGTAGTTTGTATTATTGATCAGGTATGAGGGAAGATGTGAAAAAATTTGTAGAATGATGTAAGGTTTGTTAACATGCAAAAGGGAAGAGACAAATTATTGGTTTGTATTAGCCATTGACTATTCCATAAAGGCCTTGGGATGCAATTATTATGGATTATGTATTGGGATTACCTAGAACCCAGAAGGGAAGTGATTCCATATTTTTTGTAGTCAATAGATTTTATAAGATGGCACATTTCATACCTTTCCAGAAAAAAAATGATGCTACACACATAGCGAATGTGTTTTTAAGAGAAATTGTGAGATTACATGGACTGCCCAGAAGTATAGTCTCAGACAAGGAGACTAAGTTTGTAGGACACTTTTGGAGGACTCTATGGAAGAAGCTTGTTAAGCCCTAATATTGGCTCATTACCACTTAATTGGGGCATATTAGATTAGTAATGTTATTTTATTTATGTCAGATTTAGGCCATTAGTTGTAATTTAGATTAGTAATGTTATTTTATTTATGTCGGCTTTAGACCATTAAACCTCCTAGTCTCCTATATATACCAAGGAGACATTTTCATTTTGAATCATCTTGTACTTGAACATTTAAGTGGGGTA